>NJDD01005033.1:15601-27851 GCA_002245505.1 Calephelis nemesis | reverse complement strand
TCAGCCATTACCCAAATTACCTGATCAGTCTACCTACTACAGTAGACAATTTTATATTTATAATTTGACCGTAGTTCATGGTAGCTCAAAGGATTATTTAACCAAAGAAAATGTATTCTCTTATGTATGGGGTGAGGAACAATTTTCAAAAGATACAAATACAGTGGCCTCTGCAATATACCATCGATTAAATGTGACTGATATGACAAACATTCACACAGTCTGTTTGATTTCTGACGGCTGCGGAGGTCAGAATAAAAATTCTATCCTTATAAGAATGTGTTGTAAGTGGTTGCTTCTTTATCCTAATATAAAAAAAAATTGAGATATATTTCCCCATCACGGAGCATTCGTATCTCCCGTCAGATCGAGTTTTTGGGCATATAGAACGCGAAATCAAAAGGAAAGAAGTAATAGTTCAACCACAACAGTATCATGACATCATCTCAAACCATGCTACATTAGTTCTCATGGGTATAAATGATTGCAAAATTTTCGATTGGAAAGGTGCTGTGGAGACAATACTGAAACCTCCGGGACAGTGGCACTTTAAATTCATGGAATCCAAACGCATAATAATCAAACGGTGCCGCAAAGATGCTAACAACACATTGGTACAAGGCGAAGTATTCTACAAAAGTGATTTGGGGGCTTTGCGAAGCGTGGTTCGACGAGGAAAAAATGTTATGTCGATTACTCCTCGTGAAATTACACAAGGTGTCAGAGTGAAACCCCAGAAAATCCATGACGTAAGTACTATACTTAAAAAACACTACGGGATCAATTGGCAAGACATCAGCGCATTAAACTATTACAAAAATATTATTAATCAACTTTCTGGAAATATGGATAGTACCGAAAATGAAGAAAATAATTATTGTGAGACACGCACAGAGAATTTAGCTTTGATGGTTTGAGGTGGACTCATACTTACTATATTTTTTGATTGATCAATGTGAAATAAAACATTTAAATTTATTTAATTTAATTTTTTGTGACACCCCTGACAGTTAAATATTTAAATATTAGTCTAACAAATACGGCAAAGTCCTTATCCTTGCACAACAAAGACAGAAAAGTCCATCCTTTACTAACAAATGTGGCAAAGTCCATCACATTATTTAATATTTCTTATTATTCAACTTGGTTTTGCTTCAAAGTACAGTTTTAAATGAATTATGCCAAAATTGTCCTCTCTAAAATATTTAGAAATAGTAAATATGTAGGATCCTATAAATGTTATTAGTTTTTTGTAAATATCGTAAAATTACTTTTACTGGACTTTGCCACCTTTGATATTAGACCCCTGATATAGAGGTTATACCATGACATATATATTTATACATCTAGATATTAAATATTTTGTTCTCGAACGCGATATGGCATGGCGCTACTGTTTCATTTTCGTTGACATTTGATTTGACAGCTGCATACAGGGTTGCCAACCGTACGAGGTTCCTCGTACAAATACGAGATTTGTGGTCTTCCGTACGAGGTACGAGGTCACTATCAACCTCGTACAATTACGTACGAGATTTTGATAATATGGCCATACGAACATAAATAAAACTAACTAGTGACACCTACCAGAACTTGTAGGAACTTCTTACGACAAAAATTCCATTGCCACCTTTACGCGATGATTGTCTATGGTAGCTATCTCGTCAACCGGGAAATCCCTGACTAATAAAACATTTCGTTCTTCGCATTACTCATGTCTCTGTTTAGAAATTTCATTCCAAAACGTCCGAACTGCACTACGTTAGTACGTGTAGCTAATTGAAGTTTTTGTAAAATAGAAGATTTTTAAGAGAGAAGGTCTTTTCGTTGTTTCGTTCGTGTTTAGTGGCGCAATAGAAGTATCGTTACTAGTGATAACGACGAAAACAGTGACCGTTCGCCTACTTTGACTCCGCATAGAAAATTACCCAAAAAAGGTGGATGGACAAGAAAAAATCAAGGTAACACAGTATCGCAGCATCGTGTACAAAATTTTAGACAGCAATGGTTAAAGGATCCGACATTTAAAGACTGGCTTTTGCCAGACACCAATGATATAAAAAAAGCTAAATGTGCATATTGCCCAGGGACGTCAATGGTAGCTGAACTATCCAATTTAAAAACTCATGCCTCTACCAAGAAACACCTGAGCAACAAGCCTGGATCCAGTGGAAAAACACAGACATTAACATCGCTTGGATTCCAGAGAGGTCTAACTCCACAAAATAAACAAAAAGCTCGTGCAGAAATTAAAGTTGCTGCTTTTTTCGCGGAGCACAACATAGCATTTTCGGTTGCTGACCATTTGACTGACTTATTAAAAGAAGTCGTAACGGATTCTAAATTAATTAAGGAAATTGAACTTAAAAGAACCAAAATTACAGGTGTGGTAAAGAACGTTCTTGGAGAAGGTCATAAAGCAGATTTAGCCCAAAAATTACAAAATAATCAGTTTTCGGTGATGACGGATGAGACGACCGATGTTTCGACAGTCAAAACTGCTTGCGTTGTGGTACGCTATTTTGATCAAGAAGCTCAAAAGATATGTAGCGCATTTTGGGAGCTTTACAAAGTTTTTAAAGAAACACCTGATGCTGATGATATTCCTACTGCGAATGCCGAAAATTTATATAGAGCTCTTATCGATTTGTTAACTAACCGTAATGTTCCATTGACAAATGTAATCGGATTTGGATCAGATGGGTGTAACGTCATGATGGGTGATAACGACTCTGTAAAAACAAGGTTCATACGTGATTTTGCAGGAATCATAATCACGAAGTGCGTTTGTCACTAGGCCCATTTGTGTGCCAGTGAAGCCTGTAAACAGTTGCCTGAAGGTGTAGAACAACTGGCTAGTGATATCCACAACTTTTTTAAACATAGTGATAAACGGCTACTTGATTTTCGTAACTTCCAGTCGTTTGCTGCAGTGGAGCCTCACAAAATACTGAAACCATCACAGACAAGATGGCTTTCCTTATTATCAGTGGTTGAAAGGATATTAGAGCAATGGGAGGCCCTACGTCTTTTTTTCATCGATTTTACGACAAACCGTGCACATAGGGCAAGAGCCGATGTAAGAAATCGAGCAGTATTTATTCTCGAAAAACTAAGCAACCCGTTCTACAAACTTTATTTCTGTTTCCTTGAATGGTCACTCCCTTTATTCAATAAATTCAAACTGGAATTTCAAAGCGAGAAAGTAGTTGTTCACAATCTGCATGAGAAAATTCGTTCACTTTACCAAGAAATACTAATGCGTTATTTACAACGCGAATATGTTATGAGGCCAAATCTTGGTGAAATAAACCCTGAAAGTCAGCGTCATCAGCTCCATGACTCTACAATGTATCTTGGCGTCAAAGTGTATGAGCTCTTGAAACATCCAGATGCAGATATAGCACAGTTCTTCTCATGCTGCAAAAATTTCTACAAAGTTGCAGCTACGGAAATTAAAAAACGATATAATATGGAAGATCCAGTCTTGTCAAAGCTAAAAGTTTTTGAACCTGCATCAGTGCTCTCCAACGATTTTAGGAGCCATTTCCCTACACTTATGCCTCTTATGGAGGTGGTCCCCCGTATAATCGCACCAGCTGATTACGCAAAGAAACAAATAATCGACAATCAATGGAGGAGTTTGCCCAATCTACAAGCTCGTCATCCTAAAAGGTTGAATGAAATCAGTGAGCCAGATAAGTTTTGGGCTCAATTACTGAAAACTGAAGACTTTTCCGAGCTGGCTCATTTTGCCCTATCTACACTGTCCCTACCCCATGCGAATGCTGACTGCGAGCGGGTTTTTAGTAAAGTCAATTTAATAAAGACAGAGATAAGAAACCGGCTAACTGTGGAAACGGTGAACGGTACACTTCTTGCTGCAGAGAGCGCAAAAGGTTCAACTCGTACTGGAAACTGCGTCAATTTTGAACCCACTAAAGAAATGTATAGCCGCATGACGACAGACAAAATATACGGCAGAAAAAACGATGACAATGAGGATGTTCCTGACATCATATTTGGAGAGCAGATGTAATTGTGTTATTTTACTTAAGAATTAATAAAGATTTTTTGACATACAACACAAAGTGATATTTTATTTAGTAGGAAACTTGCAATAGTTTATTTTATTGAGTAAAATGTCCTAAATTCAGTAGTTCAAATGCTTTAATTTTGGTTTTAGCACGTTTTCGATGCATAATAAATGTACGAGGTTTGCAAGTCAAAATACGAGATTTTTAACAGCATTTGTACGAGGGATTTTTTTTCAGGGTTAGCAACCCTGGCTGCATAGACTGCTTACTCTATTCCTAATTATTAATATACTTTATGATGGTTGTGTAGCTTGTATGAATCGTTAGTATTTAGCACTCTTTGTATAGTTTTGTTTTTTGTGTTTTAGGCATGAATATAGTTCAAAATGAATAATGAACAAATTGAAACATATTTGACTTCCCTGGAAGATGGGTGGCTCTCAGAAGATGACATGGAGGCGCCTGATGAGAAAGAGCATGAAATCACTGAAAATTTCAGCAGAGAACAGGTGCTGCAAATGTTGGAAAGTGATGAAGAGAACACAGAAAACCTACAAAATCCTGGAAGTTTTGGTTGAAAATGAGGTAAAAAACATCCAGGTACAAAACATTAGTGTTCCTACCGGACATACATTTTCAGGATTACTAGATAAAAGAAAATTGATCTGGAAAAAAAAATTATGGAATTTACTGAGTCCAATATAAAATTTCTTGGCAGCTCTGACTTAGAACCTGAGATAGTAGAATTAGATACTCCATACTCATGTTTCAACTACTTTTTTACAGAACATTTCATAAAAGATATAGTAGATCAATGAAATGAAATGAAAATACTACCGCATATAAGTTGTCAGACTTGCGGAAGTTTTTTGGAGTACTAATATATATGTCAGTCCAGCATTTTCCTAGTACAAGGGCATACTGGTCTCCTAAGTACTGTTATGAACCAATATATTCGGTGATGACCAATAACAGGTTTGAACAGATAAAGAAATCATTGCATTTCAATAACAATATTGACCACAAGGCAATTGGTGAGCCAGGCCATGACTGTCTGTTTAAGATACGTCCTGTTATTGATGAGGTGAACTATAAATTTTCGTCAGTTCCTAAGGAACAACATCTTTCTATTGATGAGCAAATGTGTGCAACAAAAGTTGCACACTTCCTCAAACAATAATTACCTAATAAACCTCATAAGTGGGGCTTCAAACTGTATGTATTGTGTAGTCTCCAAGGGTTTGCATACAAATTTGAGGTTTATGCGGGCCAGGATCTTACTAATAAACCTGAAAATGAACCAGATTTGGGCCCCACTAGTAATATTGTTCTTCGTTTAGCTCGAGGTATACCAAGATTTGTCAATCACATTGTCTATTTTGACAATTTTTATACATCTGTACCATTGGTGCACTATTTGGCAACTCAAGGAATCTTGTCAGTAGGTACAGTTAAACAAAATAGAATACCAAATGCTAAATTACCCGATAAAAAACAACTAATGAGTAAATCTATTCCAAGAGGCTCGTATGAAGAAAGAGTAACACAATATCAAAATGTGGATATGAGTGTAGTAGCATGGAAGGACAACAAAATTGTCACATTACTTTCATCTTATGTTGGAGCTTTGCCATTGAATACTGTATCAAGATATGACAAGAAAATAAAAGAAAAGATTCAGATTTCATGTCCTAAAATCATAAGTGAATACAATGCCCACATGGGCGGAGTGGACTTGATGGATAGTTTTCTAGGAAGATACAGAATAAAACTCAAGTCTAGAAAATAGTACATTCGTATTTTTTTCCATCTTTTAGATCTAGCTGTGATAAATGCCTGGATACTGTATAAAAAAAAATTGATTGCCAAAAATGTGCCAAAAAAAGACATCCTCAATTTAGGTGCATTTAGGAATGAGTTGGCATGTACCCTCTGTAACATAGGAGCTGTATAAGAAAATAAGAGAGTTAGACCTAGTTCTAGTGTTCTAGAACATGAGACACAAGCAAAGAAGAAAAGAAACGCTGTTGCTATTGCACCCCCAAAAGAAGTTCGAAGAGATGGGCAGGATCATTGGCCTCTAGTTGGAGGATCCCTACGATGTAAATACCCTAACTGTAAAGGATATTCAACTATACATTGTTCAAAATGCAATGTTAACCTTTTCCTCAATAAAAACAATAATTGTTTCAATTGTAGCGTACCTCCGAAGAACCCTGAAACAAAATAAAAATAATCAACATAAAAATATTAATATAAAATAAAATATAATATTAAAAGGAAAACGCACTTACCACCATCTACATGTAAACCGTAAGTTGCGTGGACGCATCGAGCGGTGCACCAGACAAACCCAACACCACAAGTAGCTGAAGTCACACCCACACCGTCAACCTCTTTGGATCCCACATGGGGGGCAATTGAGGCAATGGCCAAGCAGATTGCTGAACTAACCAAACAAGTGGCAGCGTTTAGCGCCAACCAACAAACTTCCCGTGGAAGACATTCGTATAGACAGCGATCAAAATCAAGATCTCGGTCGAAATCGCGACATCAAAATAACGGACAGTGCTACTACCACAACAGATTTGGTAGTAAAGCCATCAAATGCACCCGATCTTGTAGCTTCTCGGGAAACACCAGCGGCAGTCAATAACGGCGGCTAAGGACTGTCATGAATGCAACGGCCGCCTCTTTGTCACTGAAAAGAAGACCAAGGTGGAGTGTCTTATTGACACAGGCTCTGACCTATGTGTATTCCCGAAAAATGTGGCCAGAGGATACCGTAATCAAACTGAATTCGCTTTGTATGCAGCCAACAATACAAAAATTGCGACATATGGGTACGTACAGCTGCAATTAGATTTTGAATTACGCCGTGATTTCTCTTGGAGATTTATCGTCGCTGACGTCACAAAGCCTATAATAGGGGCCGATTTTTCAAGTCATTACAACTTGTTAGTCGACTGTCGTCACCATCGCCTTGTTGATGGACTCACAAGTCTCTCCATAACCGTGCCACATCGCGACATGAATACCATTAAGGCAGTAACTGGAAACTCCCCGTATCATCAGCTCCTCAAGAACTATCCCGAAATCACGCGACCAGTTGAAAAACATGTGGAACCGAAACATAATACCAAGCATCACATAAGGTCTACACCTGGTCCACCAGTAAGCGCACGTCCTCGTCGTTTAGCCCCAGATCGCTTGATGATCGCCAAAAAGGAATTTGAGGAAATGCTACAAAATGGCACAGCACGGCGATCAGAGAGTTGTTGGGCATCGCCTCTTCACCTGGTCAGGAAGAAGGACGACAGATGGCGACCGTGCGGTGACTACCGCGCACTTAATGCCAGAACGATTCCAGACCGCTACTCGATCAGACACATAAACGACTTCACTTACCAACTAGCTGGCACCAAAATATTCTCCAAAATTGATTTAATCAAGGCCTATAATCAGATTCCTGTACAAGACTGCGATATCCCCAAAACCGCCATAACAACTCCGTTCGGGCTGTACGAGTTCCCATACATGACGTTTGGATTGAGAAACGCAGCCCAAACTTTTCAAAGAATAATGGACGAAGTACTACAGGGAATGGAGAATGTTTATAGTTACGTTGATGACACTTTAGTGTTCTCGCGCACCGAAGACGAGCACCTGCAACACCTCAAACAAGTTTTTGAAAGATTAAAAAAATTTGGAATTTTAATCAATACTTCCAAGTCAATATTTGGTGTTCCAGAAATCACGTTCTTAGGTTACTGCGTAACCGCTGAAGGCACCGAGCCAACAGACGAGAAGGTTGACATGATCCGTCAGATGGGACAGCCAATCACGGCCAAGCAACTACGAAGATTCCTAGGAATGATCAATTACTACCGGAGATTCATTCCTCATGCTGCCGAATTACAAGGTCCTTTAAACTACGCCCTGACAGGAAATATCAGAGGGTCAGCTCCTATTAAAATGACAGGAAAGATGATAAACGCTTTCGAAAAATGCAAGCAAAGTTTGGCAAAGGCCGCTCTTCTTACTCACCCAAATATCAACGCCGAACTTGCATTATTCACGGACGCCTCGGATCAATGTATTGGAGCTGTCCTGCAACAAAAAGTAAATGATAAGTGGAATCCTTTAGCATTCTTTTCTCGGAATTTATCTCCAAGTCAGAAGAAATACAGTCCATATGACAGAGAATTGCTCGCCATATATGAAGCTATAAAGCACTTCAGATACATGCTTGAGGCTAGGACTTTCACAATTCACACGGACCACAAGCCACTTACCTTCGCATTCTCAACCAAACGAGACAAAAGTTCTCCACGCCAGTTCAGGTATCTAAATTTCATTGCGCAGTACACTACAGACATAAGATACATTCCTGGAAGAGATAATGTAGTGGCAGATGCTTTATCACGAGTGGAAGAGATAACAGAGCTGATTAATTATACAGATCTTGCAAGAGATCAGGAACAAGATCCTGAACTGCAAGATCTATTAAAAAAAGAAACAGCTCTCAACTTGAAAATGCAAGGAAACGCATACTGTGACACCTTTACACAAAGAATTCGTCCATATGTCACAAGTAAATTTCGAAAACAAGTTTTTTCCAAATTGCACAAGCTAAGTCACCCAGGCCCCAAAGCAACAGCAAAACTAGTGTCCGAAAGGTTTGTTTGGCCTGGAATACAGAAAGATTGCAAAAAATGGGCGAAAGAATGCAAAGATTGCCAAATTTCCAAAATAGGTCGTCACACCTCCTCTCCTTTATCAGTATTTCCAATTCCTCCTCAACTATTTTCCCAAGCTTATATTGATATAATAGGTCCTTTACCATACTCTAAAGGTTATAAATACTGCCTAACGGCGATCGACCGCTTCACACGCTGGCCAGAGGTTTACCCTATAGCAGACATTACGGCAGAGACATGCGCAAAAGCCTTTACATCTGGCTGGGTATCGCGCTATGGATGCCCGGACTCAATCACATCAGATAGAGGTCAGCAATTTCAGTCACAGCTTTTCCAAAGTTTGACAAAACTCATGGGCGCAGAACATCGGCCCACTACGGCATACCACGCGCAATGCAACGGGATCGTGGAGCGCTTGAACCGGACCCTTAAAACAGCGATCGTATGTCGTAATACACCAGAATGGACAGAAGTCTTACCTTTTGTTCTGCTCGGCATGCGAGCAGCGTGGAAAGAGGATTTAAAAGCTTCACCTGCAGAACTCGTTTATGGTGAGCCGTAAAAACTACCTGGTGAATTTTTCACACCGACATCCATTCCTGTGTTCGATCCATCCGATTACGTTGAGCGCTTAAGGAAAGCAAATACAACGCTTAGCTCCAACACCCACATCAACGCACACTAATAATAAAAGTTTTTACGTACCGAAAGACATTTGGACCGCAGAGTACATATTCTTTCGCCGTGGTCCAGAAAAACGCCCACTACAATCGCCATATACTGGGCCTTACAACTACTATCGACCTTGAACAGGTCTCACCAGGGGAGTGATGTAGCGTACCTCCGAAGAACCATGAAACAAAATAAAAATAATCAACATAAAAATATTAATATAAAATAAAATATAATATTAAAAGGAAAACGCACTTACCACCATCTACATGTAGACCGTAAGTTGCGTGGACGCATCGAGCGGTGCACCAGACAATGAACTTAGTGCGAATCGATACTTCGGGGTGTGACCGCATTTCTCACGTTTCGAACAATAAATCCGCGAGCACCTTAATCGGAAGGTTATTGTATATGTGCTGGTTTATATAGACAGAGACTACTAATATATAATATAATATACTACATAGACAGTGACTATCAAATTGTGTGTGTTTAAGTATTTATTGTAATTAGTGAATTAAAGTGACATAACGAACAATCGGTGTTTGCTTAATTTCCATCAAGGTTAGTGGATCATATTATATAGATTGATCTTAAATATATGTGTGGTAAATAATCCCACACAATAAATACCATAATGAATGAAGTTATAAACCACTTAGCCACTTGTACACAATTAGCCATGGCCATATTTGCTAAATGCGACGTTGCTGCTCCCTAAAACCAAGACATTTTGGAGAAAATACGGCAACTAATCGCGTCTCTCAGTCGGTGAAGATCTCATGCGCGCTACCGTTGTATGACAAGAAGTTTTGTGAATATAAGCTTCGAAAATTAAAAAAAGATGTAAGCATTTTTTCGTTTCAAAAGTTTCAGGTAATTACTACATAAATCTTAATATGATCATCCTATTATTATTTCCTTTTTGAATTTTGTAGCATATAAATTGTGTAAAAAGTATAAATAATTTAAAAGTTACGACAAATAAAATCCATCGAGTAGGAGATGGTCTACAATTAGTCAAATACCATGTCCTACAGTTAACCATAACTAACTCTGAACTAACGAGTGGCTAAATCTCCCGTTTTTCGTTTTTTTACAGATGGGCCGTATTAAAACGACATTAAGAAAACGGGGGACATACAGAAGCCCCTTCTTTAGTTTGTAGACTCGTCCAATGACCGATTTCTACAACTAAAACGTTCATTTCACCTATGGAATTCATGCCACCAATAAGAACAAAACCTCAAGATAAAAAATACGAAGTTCTGCTAGAAAAAGAATAATCGCCTCAGACACTCAAGATTTCTAAGCAATTCATTGAGAAAATAAATTTAAATTTTTGAAGTTGATTTTTGAAATTGGTTACTTACTTGAAATACTTGTAATTAATTAACATTGCATTTAGTTTTAGATGGAAAAAATGTTAAGTCTGGTACTGTACCATTATTTTGTAGCTAACTTAATTAGTTGTAAATTGAAAATAATAAAAAAAATATATTTTATAATATCACAAGACGTAATTCTTTACTAGATGTAGCAAACATATATTTAATGGTTAAGTGTGTACAATCGTGGTTAACTGTACAACACACCATGATTAATAGTGTACCATACTATGGACACAGGCATTTTACAAATGCAGTTATGAAGCTAATAAATTAATGTATTGAACCAAAAGGACAAACTTAAAATTTGAATAAATAACCTCCCGCTATATCATTCAAAAGATTGGGTGGTTAACTGTTGAACTACTCACCCTACCTATATTTGTTCCTGATATAATACTCCCGATAACATAATGATGTAAATTTCCATCAAGACATTTTTTAAATAAAATATATCATTTTTATTATTATATATTTTTTTATTATTTTCCCTTGTTCTAGAACTAAGCTTACACATTAAAATAAATAATTTGTTCAAAAAGCAAAAATCATGTATTTAAGGGTTAAACTATATTATATATTTATTTCTTAGATTGTTATTTTGTAAATATGTGGTTTTTGTAATAACCGAGTTTTCTTATCTTATCTTAACTACTAAAACTTCTTTTTATAATTGAAAATGAAAACTAAACAATTTTCGCCTAAAAACATACGTAAAATTCAGAAAGTCAATTTTTTTTAATTTGACTTACGTTCCTCGAGGAAAAAAATCTCCATAAATTTCTACACTCCTTTTTAGACCCTGTATAAACTGTGAAGTTTCAGTTATTAGGTTCTCTTATTGAAGCGATTTATATTCATGATTATGTAAATCTTTTACTTTGGGACTAACTCATATTCGAAAGCCAGCTGTTTAATTACAATAAATGACATTTTTACTTATATCTATACTTATTTGACTAATTTGTAAGAAACAGCTTTTTTTTCAAGATTTCAAGACAAACGGAACCTAATACTTAAATGTCACGGCTTACAGATAATACATGCAGAAAATTACTTTGCAATGAGTATTGCCATTGTATTTGTATGACCCTATTATGACCAAAAGTGATAAAAAATAAATAGTCTATATAAATTAAAATGAATTTTATTTATCTTTCAAACTGTGTGCAAAAGGGGTATAAAATATAATTGGTTTTTATGTTCTATACATACTAGTTTCATTTTTACATCTTCAGGACTAACAATGGTCTCAATTTGCCCAGAGGCATGCAATTTGGCTTTAAATATATTCAAATATGACGATTTTATTGGTGATTCAAAAACTTCTGCTAAGTCTGTAATTATAAGAGCGCATATTTTTATTTTTTCCTCAAGCATATATATTTTCTTTACCTCGAGAACCTGACCATCGTTGCATAAAAAATATTTATCCTTCGATTTTGGTGACAGT
>NJDD01005033.1:0-15376 GCA_002245505.1 Calephelis nemesis | reverse complement strand
TAGTCTTTTAAATGTAGTGCAGTTCGTTTTTTATTGTTAGTACTTACAAAGGGTTCGTTAAATACGGTTTGTTTTCTGCTCTGTACGATTTCTGAAGCTACTGAATCTTCGCTAAATCTTTTAGCTACTTGGGCAAGAGGTTTGTGTCCGTACCTAAGCATCCTTTTAATTAAATTAACCTTGTTCTCGAAAGGATATGAAAATCGCTGAAAGTATGAAGCGAACCGAACCGTTGTACTTCATTCACTATATGTGCCACAATGTGAACGTTACTTGTAATATAATCTACTCCGTAAAAGTCTTTAAAATGTTCAACAAAATACTGTAGGAACTCTTTGGCTAACGGAAGTAAATGAACATAGTTTTTACTAGTACATATTGTTATACCGCAAAAAAACGTCAAAAAGTGGCGTAATACGTCATATGACATCACCTATGGAAGAATAACAATGCTTAAATAAAGCAAGAATGATCGATATTCAGATGCTTTCCAATGAGAAAGACAATCTAGTCCTCTCACTAACCGATGAATTTCAGATGGCAATTTACATTCAGAAAGAAAATTAGAATCTGTTTTAATATCTTTGGCGCACCATTTAGTTATGTACTTTCCAAAATTACCATTGCGCCAACCAACAAGTAACCGTTTCATGATGCCCAAGTCGACTAGGTGCAAAGAATCTGCTACCGGGAAGTCTTCAATCATATCGATTCTTAATCGTAGTAAAGGTGAGTCTTTTTTTATGGTGAGGTCCATACTTCTTGTTATGAAATTCTTGGTCAGTCCTTGGACGGCAGTTCATTTCAGGAAAAGTTACCGTATGGGATATATGTGAATATTCTCCTACGGTCACACATTTTAGGCATCCATGCTTTCCATTAAAATTGCATACACCTGAAAAATAAATTATTACACCATTATCAAAGTGACGTGTATTTATATTATTCATATTTATTATCATAGTTCATTACTTAAGTGAATTGTAATCTTTTTATATTTATGCATATTGATTAACTTATATTCTACTGTTTCAATTCTATTACATTTAATGTAAGCTCTGGCAGGAGAATCGCATATAAAACATCTTATTCCTATAGATACTTTACTCTTCATTTGTTCAACGTACATTCCATTTTTAATTAGGTGGTCAATTTCGTTTATAAAATCATTTAAATATTCGTCACTTTGCTTTGGTTTTCCAACACCAAAATAAATACCAATCACCGACGGTTCTACATCAGGTCTTTCAAATATAGTACATAAAATCGGCCAAAACTCTTTATAAGAACTATTAAATATTGGAAGACCGTCAAAATTGAAATTCACACAAATTTTACTCGGAACTAGAGTATTGTAGTCTTTGCTCGGAACGTCAAAACATTTTTCTAATATATTTTTTAAAGATTTAGTTAGGCCATTATGCCAATATTCACCTCCTTGAATCGGTTTGATTTGTATTTGCTTTGCAGTACCTAAAATTGTTCTGGCATCACATGGTAAAATTCCTGGAAATCTTAGGTTTATGATAGTAGCTAAATCTTTCAATGCTACTTAAGCTATGTTTCTTTCTCTGGCCCAATTCTGTATTTGTTGGCGAAATAATATATTTGTATTTATTTGTTTGTGTATTTGTAGGTGATCTGATCTGTTGAAATATCTCGATGTTCCTCGGCAGTAATTTCATTTTGTTGATAATTTGTAATATTTAAATATTTCTGTTCAATCTTTCTTCTAATAGCACCAAATCTTTTTCGCTTTTTCCACATATTTATACAACAATCACAAAATACAACGTACAAAATGCACAATAATTCAAAATGGCGACTCTGTCACGTATGCAGATTAACGCTGTACTATAAGCATCATTTATTTATATTGCTGTTTATTACTCTCAAGGACAGAAATTAGATAGCTATCGTCTGTATCGTCAATTGCACCATAAAAATAAGCTGTAGAAGAGAGTTTGCCTGCTTCATAATACAGAAATAAGATTAGAGGACCACCATAATACAGCTCTAAGCTGTATTATGTAAGTGACGGTATGCAAAATTCAGCTATTGTACAGCTTTAATACTATATTGAGGATTAAAGCGTTGGAAACTTAAAGCTGTAAGTACATGACGGTTATCATACACTAATTTAGAACTTTAAGCGTACTTTGATTCCATAATACAGACTTAATACAGTAAGAGCTGAATAATTACTCCTAAACCGACATTATAACACTACAATGTCGTTTCAACGTTCTTATACAGCTGAAAAACAACGTTAAGTGCTATATTGGCTGCGTTTTAGGTGTTCATTAGGCTTGGTTGCTGCTTGGGAATGACTGATTAAAAGATATTTGATATTTCTGAATACAGTCATAACTCTCTTTTATGAATAAAGTTATAAGTAATTGTCCAATTTAACACTAAGTACAGTACTCAGAGACAACAATTAACATTTAATCTATCATTAACTCACTGATTTAAAAATGATGGACATTTTTGTGACGGCCGTTACTCTTTAATGCCCAAAGCTACACTTATTCAATTTAATACTCTACAGCCGCAATCAGAGACGTCAATTATCTTTTAATTAAACATTAACACTTAAATGCACCTTGTGCCGAAAACGGCACATTAACTTTAAGTTTAAATAACCCGCCGTATTAAACAGTCATATTATTCGCTATTGCATTTTTAATCTGTTGCCTATGAAGAAGACAAATACGAGACTATCCGCCATTATTTTATATTGCCAGTATATTTCATCTGTCAAAGTTTGAACACTGAGCGCCAAGTGAAGTTACCAATGTCCAATTAAAAAAACATAGGTCGAGGAAGATTCTGTCAGCCGGTTCGTATACACGTGTGTTTAATTGTTTTCGGTTTTTTTTTTGCTAAATTCGAGTAATTTATTTAATTTCTAAGTGCTATGGTATTGTGTTCTCTGTTGTATACTGTCCGGTGTTTGTTATTCTCTGTCAAGGTTAGCAGATTAGTACAAAATGAGTAAAGTAAAACCTCCCGACCCACCTGATCTTCAAAATCCAAACAATAACAAAATATCAACTGGAAATGTAACGAAAATGATGAAACTATTGCCTCTCAGTCTCAGGACATGTTTACTATCTCCTCTGTAGGATCTGTTCCTGTATCTACGTTTGATGAGGTAGAATCATTTTAGTGTGTGTATGTGTGTATTAATGTACGAGTCTCATAATGTAGGATATAAGCAATTACAGAGAGATAAAGAGTAGTTGTGCGTCGCATCTTGTTTGATTCACACCCTAACACCCAACACCACATGGCGACCCTGCAGCGGTAACCTGACGCTGTTGCTCAGCGAACTTGAGCACATTCCAGCGAGTATGGCGTTACTGGTGACAACATGTAAAAAGTAGTGATTAAATAAATTGGTTTATGAAGAAGGCGCCATGATAAACAAAAAAAAGGTTAATTAAATAAAAAGAAAGTGAAGCCTAAAAAAGTATAAGTATATACAAAAAAAAATGAAATGAAAATAAGATAATTAAAAATATGAAATTATACTTCTAACAAAAGAAAAGCAAGTATCATAAAAGTGACGATAAAAAAAAATACTGCAGATAGCATAGTCACTGCTGGAAAGGTAAAAGGAAAAAAAAAATTGGAACATTTTAACTGAAGCTGAAAAAAATGAACGGCAAAAGATTTTTTTGGAGTTTTGGAGAATTTTTGGAGAATCGCGCAGTTTTGGATAGGCGGTCCTGCTGCTAGAATAGTGAAAGTGAAGTGATGCATTTTTCTTTTATGTTAATAAAATTAAAAAATAATAATAAGTATTTTGTCGACAAAGTTAAAAAAAAAGTGTTGTTCAAATATGGTAAAGTATGAGACAACGGCAGTTATATAGATATATATAAAAAAAACTCTTAGGACTTTAAGTCTAAATATAATTTACATAGCAATATGAGTGCTTCGGTTGTTATCTAGATCTAGTGATACAAATTAGGCTGATTTAAATCTTACTTTAAGGTGAGTAAGCAATTAATTCGATGTGTTCTTGATAAGGAGCTAAAATTAATTTGTCAAGCATGTCTAAAGGAGCATTATAATATTATAATAGATCATTGATTTTTTTTACGAATAAAATGTTGGGTGATTTATCATTTAATTGGTGAAATATATCTTTTAGTTATGTGGAGTATTGCTTCGAGAGTCGATTTTAATTAAATATAAATAAATGTAATGTAGAAAAACAATGTAATAATTACATAAAAGGATGATAATGTTTGAAACTTAATTACCAACTTATTTCATTTGCTCTCTTTTAAGAAAATAAAGTTGCAGGTTTTAGTTGTGTACTAGAATAATAAAATAAGACGCAAATATGGAAATATTTGATTAAAAATTGCTTTGGCCCTGTTACCGGTGATGACTAACGAGGAGTCAAGTATTAAGCAGCTAATGGATAATATAGAATACTACGATTCTGTGCTCAAAAATTCTATTTGTAAGCAAAAGTTGATTAAATTTGTACTTAAGACTAGGTTGTCACAGGAAGCTAAATTGAGATTAAAAAGTTGTTATGAAAATGTTTGTGATTTGTTAAAAGATATGAGTAGTTACCGAAGAGCTGTTACCGAAAAAGTCAGCACCTTCCATCTTAAGTCATTTATATAGATTAAAACAAAACAATTTATCTATTTCTGAATACGGTCAAAAAACTATATGCAGTTGTTTGTAGACCTTACGGTATCATAAGCACAAGGGAATGTAGAATATTTTGAAGTATTGAGGCCTATAAATAAAAAGTACGCAATTAAGCAGTTTTCGTATGGATTACGAAATCGAAAACTTGGTATTATTATATCAGCCAGAAATTATAGTTCGTTGAAAGACGCTATTCAGTGCGCTATAGATGAAGATATCTCATGGCGATCGACCTCAAAAGATACATTAGGTAGATCCAAAAAATATTTCTATAATATTAGGAACTTCCAGACAGATTTTACAGGTACGCAGAAAAGATACAATACACATTCTAACTTCCATACAGGAAAAAATTCGAAACGCGTCCATTTTAGAAAGCAACAATCTGTAAACTTATATAATAGTGCCGATCATAGATATCACCCGTTCAAGCCACGAGACACTCAAGTTTTTTATCAAAACGTCCAAAGATATAGTCACCCTGACAGTAGCCATGGTCAAAAGTATTTTTATCAGAATCGCCGTCATTTTAATCATTATCAGCAAAATTATTGTAGGCCAAGTAATTCAAATAGTCATCGCAATTTTTCCCAATATAGAAACAGCTATCACAATAAACGTGGCAAATTTCTTAACAAATATGAAAAGCAGCAAATAAATCAACAATATAATGGTCAACATAGGCTTAGTCATGATAGCGAGATAGGGAGACAAAGTGTTCAAAAATAGATTCCCAAAAATGAGAACTATAATATTAAACCTAACACTTGGCATGACAGGTATGTTTGTCAAAATTATCATAAAAGTGGTCGTCAATTTGAACATCATAAGAATCATAAAGGTGGTCATCGGTATGATCACCATAGAGTGCATGAACATGCTGGTAAGTTTTAGATTAAAATAATTAATTTCTAGCGAAAGTCAGGAGTCAACACTAAAGTTAAATAAAACGAAAATATGTGATACAAATAACATTAAACAGTAGCGCATTATAAACTGTATTGCAACATCTTTGTTGATATTAAAAAATAAATATGCACTCGTAATTCAATATCCGCCACATTCCTTTCCATAAAATACAGAGCCAAGTCCAAACAATCTAATTTTGTTTTGAATCTCGCTTGTTTGAATTATCGTAGGCCTCATTGTGTCCTATTTCAAAAATCTATATTATTTACTAAAAATATTGTATCAGTCAGAAATAATTTTAATATTTCGGTTGCTAGTTGTCCTGTAGAAAAATTATTTATCTTGGAAATATTTTCATATACCTGGCAATATTAGTTATAGTACTTTGGCTAAAATATTAAATACTATTTAACTACAATTTATATTATGTGTAATACACATAGTAATTTAATGTAACTGTAAAATAATCTTCATGGTTCCAGATCTTCCTTAAAGTAGTTATTATTCAAGAATGGGATAAAAATTCCCACACTTGTCATTTAGGGTAATACAAATAAAAGAATAAACAGTGTTTTATTCCGTTTTTTTTTTCATTTTTTGTAGTCAAAGTATGTATTTTGTTTGGTGCTCATAATTTAAGAGCATTAATAAAAAAAAATGTTCAAGTCTTTTAGTTTTAAAGTTTTAGTAAGTTTTTATGTACAATAAATGGTAAAATAAATAAATGTTTGGTTATACAATTTTGAAACAATAACACCACAGTAGGAGTGTGTAATATAGGGTATTTACGATATCGAATCGAAACTATATATTGATATCCGGTATCGGATTCCGAAACTATATATTTTCTGAAACTATATATTGGTGAATCGGTCTGTATTTAGTAACATCAAACCTATAAAACGATGTTAGCTAAAACTGTATACCTACCGTATCATGACATGATATCATTGTAATTTAATGTATTAAAATCTGTCTGGATTTGGTACGTAGGCACATTGAGTGTATTACAGATATTTAATGGTTACTTTTACAAATAAAATGTTATATTTACAGAAATAGTTATTTGTTTAAGTAAGTTTTGCATAAAAAATATACCTATTTGGTACCTACCTACTACCTATTTACAAGCAAAATGCGTAAATAAACTAAACAATATCGATGTCAATGAACTTTCCTTCATACTTCTAGCAGGCTTAGGACTGGCTGCATGTGTTTGGAATGAGATAGATCAGTTTGTGACTGATTAGTCAATTTGACTGTTTTAAGCGCAATTCACACTCATAGCGGGAGTGTGTCAGGTGCAGGTCATGATGGAAGTACGGCAGGTCCAATTATGTACTTGTATTGTTTGCTGTCGCGTACCCGTGGATATGGATGGAGTTTGTGTCGGCGTCAGGGTCATTGTCGTACTTATGGTCGCGATCGAAGTAGTCGCTGCTGATGTCGTTGATGTTGTTGAGCCTACAGCTAAAGTCGCACTTATTTCCTGTACTTATTTTCAAGTGGGCTTTCAAATTTCCGGTAGTGCCTTTGTAACCAGGTAGGTATACGAATCACCACAAACTCGACATTTGGCCTTTTTGTCTTCAGTATTTGTTTTATCAAAATAATCCCAAAGGGTAGGTACCTACTTGAATTTACACGAGACATTTCGGAATGTTTTATCAATTAGTAACAGAGATAAATCTAATAAACCTTATAAACTAACTAACGTTTTGAATATTATGATACAAAAACACAACACTTAACTATTTACCTACAACTTAGTATAGGTAGGTTAACCTAACAAATAACATAACTAATATCTGTAACCTATAATAAATAAATTGAATCTAACTCCAAAGCAAGCTAGTTAGGTATATGCTTGTGTTATGGGTATTAGTCAACGATTCTAATACACATAAATACTTAAATAGACACAGAATACATTTAATATACACCCAGACCCGGAAATGCAGATATCTAAAATGTTCATCACACAAATGCCTGCCCCGGTCTGGAATCGAACCCGAGCCTCGCGGTTGGTCGGCGTAGTTAGGCATGTACGCTAGCCATTCGACCGACGAGGCGGTCAATAATGAAAGAACATACCTACCTGCCTACCTAAATTAACAAACAATTTTAACTCGCGAAATTGTTTGCACTTGTTCGCGCTTCGAGACCCCGAAATCTAAATCTATCAATAGAATTATAAGAAAGAATTAGAAATGGATCATAGAAGAGGACACCGGACACCAGAATCGGAACTATGAGTTCAAGGACAAAGGTCAGTAAGAATTCCGAAAAATTGCCAATCGAAAATGATTCCTATTACCAAAGACAATATATCTATTAATGACTGTTTAATGTTTAAAAATATGGCAAAATACACGAGAAAGTAAAGAAATAACCTTAATCTCAATATGTTTAAAGTTTGAAATTCTACAAATGACCGGCTATTGCTATTTCACTCGCCCACAAACAATCCTTTCAGTCGCGCGCGCAAGCGTCCTCCTGCATCGGTTCGGTTCTACTCGTCGTATATATCGTATCATCTGTTCGTTTGTAGACCGTATTGCGAGGCGATACGGTTTGATTTGATATCCTATCCTGACCACAGAGATTTTGAAAAGTTTTTTTACTTAGAAATTTTACTGCAGACTTAAGTACAAAAAAATAAATAAAAAAGACATTTTTACATTCGAAATGGAAATGTTCAATTTTGATTAAAATGACATTTTGATTGATTTTTTTTTAACAACATTTTATACAAATCATTTAATATTTACAATTTTAATGAGCATAATTAATACGATTGAGGTAGAAAAAATATCCTTGAAGTAAACAAACTAAAATTCCATATCAGTAAGGCTCACGAGTCAAAATTTATTTTAATAAATAAATTTATTAAAAAAATTCTATATGCCGCCATTTTTTTTTCACAGCCAATTTAGTGAAAATTGAAAAATACACCATACACCAGTAGGGGGAGTCAAAGTCAAGTGACTGAAATTTTGGAATAAATTTTTCTTTGACATTTGCAACTTTTTTTCTTAAACTAACTATCACGGACTTGTTTATTTTTTTAAAATAAATAACTTGACTATTTGTGATGTCAAAACGTTAAAAAAATATACAGAAACACGAAAAAATTAGTCATCGTGTTGAAAATTCTAACTCAGGATGGTGTATTTTTCAATTTTCACTAAAATGGCTGTGGAAAAAAAATGGCGGCATATAGAATTTTTTTAATATTTTTCTGGAGCTTCTTAGAACTAGGCCTTTTTCCAGTTACCGGTTGATCGTTGAGTTTTGGGACAACCTGTATAATATATAATGTATAATATAATAATATATAATGGAATAATAATAATAATATATTGTAAAGTGTGTATTAAGTCAGAAAATAATAAGTTAGTAAAACTGAAAAAAAACTACTAAGTAGGTTTCAAGATATACATAAGTAAACTAATTCAGTAGGTAAGTACATGATTTTTTACATAATTTTAATAAATAAATTTGTTTTGGTATGTTAAGAGAAAATGTTTATTTTAATTACTTTATTTAATAATGACTTGCTTTATCTACTTTTATATATCATACAATAAGTATAGTGGAAGGCATAGCTAGACATACAAACTTGAGAAAAAATAATATTTTTGAACGGATTTTTTGTCAATGAAATGGAATTTTCTCTTTTTATATAAGTTTAGTTTATGTATTGAATGTAAAATATATGAGTATACGTACTATATATGTATTGTTGGAAACTTTGATTAAAATAATCTTATGAATAAAACAATCACACCTTATTAAAAAAAATGTGATGCCTAAAATAAAAAGGTACAGTCATCGACCACATATCCCAATAGACGCCGCATGTAAGGCAACCAGTTTCAGTCAACACATAAGTGTAATTGTTCTTATGTAGCTTATTACTTAAAAATATATGAACAGTTTCGACCAGGTTTGTGACCTGTAAACATTGTCGCCTTATTGTATAAAAAAATAAAAAAATAGATTTAAAAATGACTGTTTTTTCTGTTAAATGGTACGGTAAAGACAGCCGCACTTCAATTTACCGAAAAGATGGTAAAACTTTCCGTAGGTTGATTAAAAATAATAACATTCAATTACATTTTAAATTATTTGATGTTTATCGGAGTTCATTATATACTGGTCGGTCATTATTAGATGCGTGTTTATATCCCTTTCTTACACATGTGATTTTCAAGCTATCACTTTCGTTTGCATACAGCTAGTGATGAGCTAATGTGCAAATCTATTTTATCGACATTTTTATTTATTTACCCTCAATAGAATATCGGTCTTGTACCGTTATTGTATATAGGTATTTATATATTTTATCGATAAATTTAAGCACTGACAGAAACAATAAAAAACTTATTACTCTACGTACTTTTGAGTTGGCTACTGAAAAGTTACTCTTTTTTATGTGGGAAGTCAGCGAACAAGCACACGACTCTCTTAATGGTAACAGATAATAATGGCCTATATATACCATTGACGTTACAGGTGCGTTGCTGTCCTATGGTCGGTATGTAAGGCCTATTGTGCAAATCTACTGGCTTCCCTACCCTCCGAATCGGAATGTGACAGTGTCATTGTAGCGGCAAGAATGGGTAAGGTGGTGCATAACTACCCTGGGAAGTTGCTGCACACCACTCTATTACCAGTTATCTAGTTGATAATTACCTGTTTTACCTATGCTCGCCTCTTACGAGGTGCCTGGCAGAGGGCAAGTGATCTATTTTAGTCAGCAGACCCGGACCAACACGATGGAAAACTGAACTACTAAACTAAACTACTGAACTACTGAACTAAAAGCTTTAGAGGGCGCTGTTATATGTCATTGAATAACTCGTAAATATTTGAGCCGATTTTAATGAACTCTTTCAAGTGCATTAGGTGGTTATCTGGGTGATATAAATTCAACACAGGATCCCATAGGCGGTGTTGCGGTCAGTATGCCATAAAACTTTCAAAGGGCTGAAACAATTTTAAAACTAATTTGTTTACAGTATTTTGACGATATTCTGTAGTTCAGGTGTAAAAACAATTCAATTTGATAAGTATGTCTTTATATCAGGCATCAACACGATAATAAAATAAAAAATCTAATTTGGTTTAAAGAAACCAGACGAGAGAATTGGTTTGGAGAATTGAATTCCAAATTCTAAATAAAGTGTACTAAATCTCAATATTTTGCAAAGGATTGTTTTATACACTTTACGCCACTGCTGCTTCATGACAATGCTTGACTACAGACTGCACTACAGACGACTTCTCAATTAGAAAAAACATCAATTGGAATGTAAAAAGCATCCACCTGAACCTAACTCCAACAGATTACTAATTTTTCAAATTTGAATAACGTTTAGCATAAGAAAAAAATCAATTTCGAGGGGTACTCCAAACCACGTTCAAAGATATTATTGATTCCCGTTCAAATGGTTTTTTAATAGAGGGATCAATGAATTGCCTATGAGATGACAAATGTGCATAGGAAACAATGGTTCATGCTTTCATTAAATAAATATATTACATTAAATATATTCGACTTATGTTCCTTCCCTACAAAACGCCAATTTCAGATGTAAGGACCTAATATATTCAAGTACGGATATTACTCCCAACCGCAAAAATGTGTGACCTTGAGACGTTGAGTTGCATAGCTGCGATGTGACGTGCAATAATAAAATGCGATATCATTCGTTATAATGTCGTACCTTATAAAATAAAAATAAGCGTACCTATCGATAAAATATATTGTTTGTATTAAATATGTCTCATAACTAATCTTACATATTTTTTATGAAAATGACGTGTTGTCATTGCAAGGGCCAATAAGAAAGCAGTACCTCACTTCCCCGCACCTCAGCTATTTGCCAGAATTGTTTCAAAGCAAAATTATAAAGCGTCTATTGGGATGTGTGGTCGATGGGTACAGTCAAGTGTTATTAGAAAACTTTGTTTTTTAATATTTGTAAGTTGTTCAAACAAATGATATAAGTTCACATACTGTAAAAGTAAACGTTTGAAAGAATCTTTGAGGTGTTTTATGAATATGTAGGTATACTAAAAAAAAAATTCTTAAATCAGACATAAAGATGTTCAAGCACAATGTTTTAAATGAGACGAAATAAGGCAGCTGCAGATGTTTTATTTCAAATATCTATAATCTAAATGAATTCTTCGGTACGCATAGTGCTGCACAACTTGAGGCCTAATCAACCAAAAGTCATGAGTACTATGTCGAACTAGTAGAATCAATTAATTATAAAAAAAAATGTTTTGTAAGAGAGTTAGTTTAAAATTATGTTATGAAATGTTTAACATGTTATAAAGTGCAAACTATGAATTTTGTACTTACAGTGTAACTGAGGTGTTTATGCTATAAATAAGATACTTAAAATGAAAATAATAAAAAAAATAATTAAGCAGGCTATATGCCTATTGTAGTTTCAGTTTCAATATTCGTGAATGTTAGGTTGAAGATATATGAAAAAAAATTGAGATTTGTTTGTTAAAAGTCAGAAATAATATTTTTATTGACAAATTGTATGCAGATTATTAAATATTGTTACTTGTAAACATGTTTGTTAGTTATATTTTGTAAACAAAAAAAATGAATTGATAGCCGTGATTCATTTTTTTTTCTTTGAATGGGAGGTGTAGTGTGTGTATGTGTGTATTAATGTACGAGTCTCATAATGTAGGATATAAGCAATTACTATTATAATAAAGAGTAGTTGTGCGTCGCATCTTGTTTGAATTACACCCTAACACCCAACACCACATCATTAGTTAACCGCAAACGCTCCATAAATTCAATAGATAGTATACCAGCTAAACAACCCCGCAAACAATTAGGAAGGCAGCAGTATTCACCAATAGATAAACCTACATAGTCCATGTCAGTAAAAAAGAGTCGGATCAATCTTCCGGTACATCTTTGCACCAAATAAAATTCAGACAATTTCTAATGACGTATAACTTTAAAAATATTTTGCAAGATGGTGTCAAAAAAGTAGGACGTAATCGTGTTTCTGTAGAATTTAAAACTCCCGAAGATGCAAATACCTTCGTATCAAACCCAATTTTACTGAAACACAATTATGAAATATCCAACATTGTGTTTCAGTAAAATTGGGTACCTCAATGTGACTCGCATGGGTGCTGTCAAGGAGGTACCGGTAGATTGGACTGATGAAGAAGTGATGGAAATGATGATGATGAATGAACGATGATGAATGATCATAGTCCCCTCTGACTGTGATCCAATTCTTAAAGTACGTAAAATAAATAGTAAGGTTCTACTATCTTTCACTACTGTGAATGGAACGGAATGGAAGCCTACCCAAACGGTGATTGTAGCATTTGATGGACAGGTTCCGCCAAAACGGGTTTTCTGTTTCATATGTTATGTTTCATTTGACAGTGGAACGATATACCCTATAATACCCTACCATCCAATGTAACAATTGCTGTCGTTATGGTTATACCAAGCAGCAGTGTAGATCTAAGCCTCGCTGCCTCAGGTGCGGTCAACATTCTAATGAGAGGTGTCACATTGGGGAAGAGGAAGCATTTTGTGTTCTTTGCTCCGGTAGCCACTTTGCTACTAGCAAAGCACGCCCGGATCTGGGAAGACAAAAATCTATAAAAAGTGTTATGTCTAAAAAATCAATTTCATATGTAGAGGCCAGTAAACTCTTTCCTCTAGTAACACGTAGTTATGCAGACATTACCAAACTGCAACTACAAATCTCCTCAAAACCAAAGACTTCTATCTTCACAGCACTCATATCCCTCCTCCTCCCAGAGGTCCTACAAGAAAACAGTTTTTCTAAAACCCAAAGAGCGCACCCTTTTGACACCTGGTTATGATAAAGAAGTTCATAACCAGTTGATAAACCAATTTTCATTTAGTACCGTGCAAAATGGGTGTGCTCTACCAAATAACCCTGATACTCGTAGTAATACTGATTGTAACCCGCTGTCACAAATGATGGAAACTATGATTGTTCTTTTATTTAATACAGTAATTTCTTCATCCCACGCTTTACCTGACCACGATTCATATATACTGAACGCTCTACTAAACACCATTAATATGGATCTATGTCATCTACAGTGGTCATCAACAACAAGAAACATGAATTAATATATATTTGTAATCGAGTCAGGCCTGTTGTGTGCTGCATAGCGGAGACCTGGATCTAACCTAATTCAAATTTTAATTTACCATACTACAACTGCCTTAGAAGTGACCGAGATGACGGTTATGGAACTTTGTTAATTTATAACAGAGCACATTATAAATTTGGACTTGTCAGTTGACAGTGCGTGAATTCAGCATAAAAAAGAAGAACAGAAGAAAGGTACTCCTGCAAGAAATATACTTACTACAGCTCAGATTTTATAAAATGAACCTAGGCGAGCAACTAATTGAACAAAATACTCCTCCATTCGAAATTTCAGATGTGGAAGAACAATATGAAGAAAATGTTTAAAAGCGAGGTCGACCTGCACCTGTACCAATACCCTCCAAAATACGCCGAACCCAAGGCTCTGCACACATGCCAGCAGTAGATATGAAACAGCATCGTTGTCGCTTAAGTGGATGTGATAAAAAAACGACAATAAGATGCATTAATTGTGACCTTTTTCTCTGCTTGACAGCCAAAAGAAACTGTTTCAAAGCATTTCATCAATAAGTCTTTCTCTTCTTTGTTTTTAAATTTTGATATGGTGCATTTTAAATACTAGTTTAGGTTTTGATTACTGTTTTGCTAATTATGTTAATTTATGCAAGAAATTTGTTTCGTTTTTAATTTTTGTTAAGAAAGTGAGAATTTTTGTTTTGATAAGTGTAGCTTTTATTCTATATAATTATAATATTGTGGTTATTTTAGTCATACGCTGTCTCAAGACAATTAAAATGAAAGTGCCTTTAACTCATAAGACTGACATTATTTTGATCTCTGTAGGAGTAAAAACTTAACCAAGGTTTAGATAGAAAATAAAAATGTTACAGTCTAATCTTTTTTAAGTTAAGACAAAGGTTTATACCTCAAATTATGAAATTTTGAAAATGAAAATATGCATTTTCCCTTATGAAATAGATTAAAAAAAACACGCTATTTATGTAATGTGGACCCAATGTCATAAAAAAAGAACAAAATAAAATCCATTTTTTTAAATCGTTCTAGCATCCTCAGGTCGATATATTACCAATCCAAAAATATTATTCACAAGTCTCATGTTCCGACGAAGATTTACTAAAAAGATGGTCTATGTTTAAACACCATATTTTTATTAGTTCGGATTTTACTACATAGGGTCTTAGTTTATAAAGCCCTTTTAAATTGTGGGTCTCAGGAGGCTAAGAAAAAAAGGAAGACTTTAATATCGTCACAACCAACAAATATCATCACTAGCAAAAGAAAACGACAAATCAAAAGTACGCTAAGAAATAGCAGAACTCACTTTGGGTGATGCTTTTAAAAATGCCAAATGTAATAATGAGAAACGTCAAATAAAGGAAGCAGCTGTGAAACACCGAGCGGGAAATAAGGTTTTGGGGTTGAAATCTAAAATAAGACTAAGGAGAAAAACAAAGCATGTGAACAAAACGACACAAAAGCCTGGGTTTTAGGGCATATTTTATCAATTCTTTTTATGGCTGTCATCCACTTTTTTCTCATTTTTGGGTCCTCAGGCAAATAAAAAAAGAGTTTATTGGGTGTTTTAACTGTTGAATTGAAGCACTGAGGCATTA
>NJDD01005032.1:0-88347 GCA_002245505.1 Calephelis nemesis | reverse complement strand
AATCCTTGTTTTGTCTCTTGGTAGGCAGAAAGTGTCCGAGAGTCAAGTGTAACTAACTCATTTTACTCAAGGTACCCCGGTCTTGGGTTGGCAACGCACGGTCACTTTGGTGTCTATTAAATTTATTTGATATTATTAGAAAATTAGAGGTATTAGAAAAACCGTCTGTTCGTTTGCCTTACCATCTCAGAGAAAGGAAAAAATATTCTAATACTTATAATTTTATTAAGTTAGAAATATTATTAGCTGTAAGATGTTATTATCTTATCTGATCTCAATCGTAGTTAAAACGAATTTAGGAAATTGTCGTAAACCTGCGCTGTAGTAGTTAAAAAATATTTGAGAATATTTGAAAAAATTAAAGAAATAAGAGGGTATCCCTCTATTTCCTTGGGATCTCATAATCAAATGCGTTTTTTTATTTGCATTAAAAATAAACATATGATTAACAATAAAGGTGCAACACAAACTTTTTTCTATTTTTAACACAAGTTTTTCTGTGCACCAATAAGTCGAGAGATTCTACAAGGTTTTAACAAAAATTCGCATTCCACGTAATTTTCATCTCCAAATCAACCTGCATAAAACTCAAGTTGTTCTTTCTGGAAGTTCGCTTTTTCATTAAAAAAATTGATTCACAAATAACGGAAAATCAGGAAACATACGTACCTAAAATTGTAGGAGTTGAACAAATACTATATTTTTTTAAGTGTTTTTTTAAATAAACAGGCAAATTTGACTAAGAGCACATTGATGACTACTAATAAAACAAAATATTTACTGCCTGTACTAAAAAAACGAAAACACTACACCAAAATAAAAAAGTACCTAAACTGAATAACCAGAAAATGTATAATAAATAAAGGAAAGATATGACGATAATGACTGTAAAACAATACTTTGTAAGAGTTCCTTTAAAATTGATTAATTACATGTTAGGGAAATGTTTCTCTCAAAAACATAATTATCCGATCGAGAAAATGCTGACTAACGATCGTATGCTCCTAATGAACGATGCTATAATTAACCCTTTTATAAGTTCTTTTAAAGATTGATTTACATTATAAATGTGTGTTTCTTTGTTTGTCCTGCTAGCACAACGGAACGTCATTATGGTGCTTTTTTTTTGTGTGGAGAGAGTGAAAAGTCTGGATAGTGGAAAGGTTTTAATCTCTTCTCTTAATCTTCCACAGGATTGAATTTAAGTATAAATTGATTCCTGTGAAAAAAACATTGATATAAAAAAAAACCAAGATATACAGTTTCAAACAAAAGTGATATTTTAACCCGTCGCCAATTACATTAAATTTATAAATTTGAATACCCAACCTTCAGCGCTTGTCTTGTAGTTAGTTGTTGTTACAAAGCAATACGTAAGTATGCACTGACACGAGCGATACGAAACACAATTTCAAATTGAGCGTTATTTTAAAGCGGATGGGTTGAGGTGCCAAATATGCATCTTTTTTTGGTAAAACCAATGGGGCTAAATGGAGCTAAATGAAAACGCAGACGTAGACGCGGGCTACATCTAGTTTACCATTAATTAATAAGTATAAAATAGAGTTTGTTCATTATGAGCAATGAATGAATGAGTACACTCATTTTCAAAACTAGATACAGTTTCTCCTATGATATTTAACGTGTAGTAGGTACACGTTTTGTTATTAGTAGAAATACCTATAGGCCTTATAATTAAAATTGATATTATAGAAGTGAAGTCGAAGTCGATCAACTAAGTAGTGTAATAGGCTGTTTTTTCTGGATCAGAAGCTTAAAAACCACTCAAGAAGAAGAAAATAAATAATCTCAATTTCCACGACTTTGAAGTACAGACATAAACAAATATCTCTAAATAAATTACAGAAATGTATGTTATCTGAAAGTAAGCAAATGTAACATATATAAATACCAATTAGTTTGAATATGATGATAACATTAGGTGGAACTGATAAATGCGACGAACTCAATTTTATTAGTCAATTAACTCTTTGAAATGTAAAGCTTGTAAGTAGTTGACTTATATTATACTTATATAATAAAATAACTACTGAAATCAATAAAGTAACGGAAACCAAACCTCCGCTTTCCGTTCGTAGCGTTTCATCAATTTCACTAGAGGTAAGAAGCCAAGTCTGAGTTATATTAACCTACTAATAGAATTTATCTCATGAAGGTGCAAGCGAACAAAACAACAAAGAGTCAAACAAGATAAACAAAGGATCAAATTTATTCCGTTTTAAGAGTATACTTTTTAAGTTAACGTAAATTTATATTTTGTAGTCCGTCGTAGTTGTTGGATAAATTAAAATAAATTTTCTACATGGATAACTTTTCATTAAGCTCTAGTCATTTTTGATTTTCTGCTTGAATGTACATTGATTTCCCTTTAAGTACTAATATAATAAGCTCCTTAAATAGTGCTAAGAAGTTCATTTTAAGTCAAATTATATACCAACGTTTCGAAGAGAAATATTTTTATTTTTATAAATTAGGGTTCAGAAGGAAATGACTTCTATTGGTGAAAGACAGCTGCCATCAACTATAATACAGAAATGATTATTGACTACTCTAGAGGCTAAGTTACTTTCACATTTATAAAGGAATAATTTATTTTAAGAAACTAATATTTATTTTGTCTTTCCAAACCTTGAATTACAAAGAATTGACATTAATCGACATTATTTCTTGCTGTCTCTAGAAAATTCTTGACACTACAATGGAAATGAACTTTAAATATTTTACTATCTCGTGAATTCTTTGTTTTGAACGTTCGGTTTTCCATTCAAATGTCTGGATATATTTCTGGAATAAAATATCTATAAGATAATTTGTCTAGACGCGTATTCCTTGCAAATGGAAATTCTGTGAAAAACAAACGGTAAATGATAATTTATAGAGCATTTTCTTTTTCTGTTGTTATGCTAAGATCCCGACGGTACGTAAGAAAGTTCACGTTTTTCGATCGTGTCTTGGATCGATCAAATTACTTTTTGAAATTATATATAAAAGCACATTGCCGAAACATTAAGTAGATAGTTGTATGGCTTATCTATGATTATTCTATTAATCACGCATATACTAACTTTTAACTCCTAGTAAGTATTTTAAAATATTTTAAATCTAGCAGTAAACTTTTGTGTAAAACTAATATGAAAATTGCTACTTATGTATGGAAAATTAAGGCAATGTTTTTTCGTATATTTTATGCATTGAACATGTCTGGATGTATGTGAGTTCGGGATGTGACAACCCCATCGTGGTCATTAATTTTACTAGCGCAGTTGTTCATTATAAGATTATGGTAATGTAGTATAGAGTATTCTATCTTCATACAAACAAGCAAAAACACGATGATGAATCAGTCAGTGAGGACATGTTATTTTAAAAGTATGCATTTATTGTACTAATGTCAAAATAAGCACTTTTGTTTTATTTTGCCAAGTTTTTTATTTAAAGACATTTGTCAAATGTGATGTATTAAATTGACCCTACTTTAATCGATCGAATGTCAAACTACGTCGATCGAACTACAGTGTAATTTCATTCAATATTTTCCAACAAAATTGCCCAGTGTTTACCGACTCAACCCAAGTATTCCCTAAAGAAATTGTTTGCGTGCAATATTTGTAAAGTTACACAACAAATACATTGATAACTTTATCGTACTAGGGAAACCTTCGAGTAATCTCTCATGGGTTTTCCAATATCTAAAGAAAAACAAGCAAAAGAGAAACCCAAAGGAAGATGTAAGTATTACAGTTGCAATAAGTTTTTACAATTTCTAATATGATGAACGGTGAACCTTTTAATTGAATTTGTAATCTAAATCGTCGGCATTTGGTGTAACTTATTAAACAAACTTTTCAGACATGTAAACAATTGTTTAATTTCAAATATATGTTAATCCCTTTGTTGGTCCGAGCTTATTTTCAAAATAGGCCATCTGCTTTCGTGTCAGGCAACTTGTAAAAGGAGAAGATATGCTCACCGTGACACCACCGTCTCTAACACCGTGACATCTGACTAGGTAGTAGAGTTTCACAGCGCCTTTTTCAGATTGATACCACCGCCTTACCTATTCCTGCCGCTATAGCAGTCTCGCTCTGTGCTTGACCTTGACGTATTCCAGTTTGAAGGATAAGGTAGCCGGTAAAGTTACTTTTACTCGAGGCTTAGCATCCAAGTCTCTGGTTGGCAACGCACCATTACCACTTTTAATGTTTCTAGGCGGCTTGAATTTCTTACCATCATGAAATCCATCTCCTTGTTTGCCTTTTGATATCATAAAGAATGGGTTACTCCTATCCAGTTACACGTCAACCTGTTACACTAATAATATTTTTGTTTTTACGCTTGATTTAACACTTTATGTGCACACTTACACTTGCAACCGGTTTCATTTTTTAAGGCATCGTTAAAACTTTTCAGCTACGCAAAAGTTAATCTATTTTTTGTTACCAACTTTAAAAAAAGACGTCATATGTTCGATTCCTACATGTTTTTTATCGTTTAATTCTTTCTCATTTCTAATATGATTTCAAAATGTCTTCTTCTTTTGATAATAATTCTTGATCTGATGATATTATCGCAGGGAAAACGAACAAAATACTTATTTATTATTAATGCACATGATTTACGTATATATTAAAATTGAAATCGGTTCTTTATAGTTTTAATTTGCTTGAATTAACTTTCAGTACATATTTTGTTGTACCTTTAAAGTTTTATTTTGTTTTCCTCAGTTAACCCTTTTAATTTTAATTCTTTGCTGGCTCTGGATCCAATCAAAAGTCGCGTTACTGTTTTTTTTCTTTTAGATCGTAATGAAAGCGTCAGTTTTTTTCACAAATATAGAATTTGGAATTCTTCCTGCTTATTTGACAAATGCCATAAATTGATACACATTTTTTTCCCGATATTATGATAGTACAAATTAGTTCTAATGTTAATCCATTGGCTTCGTCTCTAGTTTTTAAATATAACTATAAAAACCCACTCAATTTCGCAAATCATCTGCAATTTTAACAAATCCAATATTTAGGACTGGTTTTTCAACAAACATGAATATTTTATATAGTCGTCTCAAAGACCGCCGCCGTAACCACCAAGTTTAATACCGTACTTTTTCCTACAACCCTCGCTATAAATATAAAGTTTCAAACCATAACACGGTTTACCAGTTACCCTTACAAATTCCCTTTTCTAACCCCTACATAACGGAGTGTAAAATAGCGAACTATCGTTCCTTTATGTGCAGCGATAACCGACTCTACCCACGTTAACGCGGCAGGGACGACCTCGATGGCTTCCTGAGTAGGGGAAATGAAAATGAAAGTCATGTTTGAGTTTTTTGTTCTCTCTGAGATAAGTGAGTCGCACGTGAAAATAGGGTCTTTTAAGCCAACCACTTATAAGGGTAAAAACGCTATCGTCATTGCTAGGGTTAGAATGCAAGTGCTTGTAATCATTTTATTTCTTTTTTCGTATTTCAAATTGGAATAGAAGGCCAGTTTTGTTGACGTTCCTCAGAAAGACTGGCTGATTATTTACTTTTATCTGCTTCAGTTTTTTTATTGGACATATTAAAACATCGACCATACATCAATGTATTAAAGAAGTTATCTTACCTAAGTCAATATTAGTCACTTTAGTAGGATCATTTTAGTTTTTTAACGAAATATGTAGTTGTAAAATGTGTTTTTATTTTTCTGTTTAACTTTATGCACTACGGACCTATATGTTTTTGTCATCATTACCCGGGGTAATTTGGGAAAAAATATTTACTAGCATTAAGTTTGCTTTTTTACATATATGTACTCTGATACAATAAAGGGTTGAAATAAATAAATGAAGACTTGCTGATTGAAAACTATAGAGCTCATTGATTTTGTGAAGATATATATGATAAGACCACCATTATCATATCATAATTGAAGCGGTTTAAGTAATACGTGAATATAATTAAAAAATCTACCTCTTTATCGGAACACGGCCACTCTCGAAAAGGGTCTGGCAAAAGTTACTCGTAACATTTGTTCAGACATTTGTTAAAGGAACATTTTTTTTATTTGTCTACTTGGTTACTTAACACACCTTTTTAAACTCCGTCGGAAAAAAAGTGTTGGTGTAAGTTTGAGGAATATGTAAGTGCGCATGTCTGTCTGTGGCATCATAATTCATAGACTGATTTTATGGCCTTTTCTATAATTTCATAGGTGATCAAGATAGTTCCTAGTTACACAACCTATAAGTGTTGTCAGAAGTATTGAAAATTTTTAATTTTAATATTGTCAGTTTTTTTCTGTTAATTTAAGATTTCATATAATATATTCTAAGTTTATTTAAAAGTTAATTTTTATTATGTTGGAGAAGTTTATTGTGAGAACATATTCATGGGCGTCTGTGAAGACGAGATACATACAAAGCAAGATATTTTTATTCTTTGTATTTACAAAGTTGAATATCACAATTTTTCGTAAGTAAATATATATTTTTATGAATATAAATTTAATAAAACTGTATCTCATATATTTTTACGCAGTATTTATAATTATATAAAGAAATTTACAGACATTTTCTTACATAAATATTAATGTATATATCATGTTATAATCATATTTGATTACTTTTGATTCAGTTATTTAATAACTTAGTTTTTGCATATTTTCACGCTAAGTCCCTTGTAGCAAAGGTAGAGAGTATCGAGTGCCAAGTATCAAGATTCATAAAGTCTTGCCGCTTACCATTTCTTTGCAGATCATACTCGTTTTATAAAAACTTCGCACTATCTTCGGAGAATGTCAAAGTGATTTCTTAAGGCTAGGTATCCTCCACGAGTTCTTATTACCATTAACATATGCGTAATATATCTGGTTTAATTTTTTCATCTGCCATTATTTTTATATGACTAAACCAACGGAGCATGCACTTTCTGACCTTTACACCAACATTGTTTTTACCCCAATTTATCTATGCCCTCTCTTGAAAATACGAAGTTGCGTATTTTCTTTTACATTTATTTAACACTAGCTGTTGCCCGCGTAGTTAATAGTCCCACAGGAACATGTTTTCAGGATAAAAATGTATTAATCCAAATTATACTCTGTGTACCAAATTTTATGAAAATCGTTTCAGCAGTTTATGCGTAACACACAAATTTTCGCATTTATAATGTTACTAGGATGAATAAAAGATGCATCTTCACGGCAGTATCTCCCTGAAACGGTAGACAGAGACTTAACACACAATGTGACAATCTCTCAACACACTGTGACAGTCCCAAAATGTGGTAGATGGCAAGTCTATTGATAACCATTCACAAAACATTCCGGGGCAATGTTATTTCGTTAGGTTAGGTTAATTTGTAGGTTAGGTTTTGTTACTCTATCCGGGTATCGAACTCGGAACCTTATAAAGTCGAGTCGAAAATGGGACGACTAATCCATACAGGCGATTTGGTGTAATTTTTATGTAATATGAATAGGGATGAAAAACAAAAAAAATCCTCATATCGTTTCAAACAATCTCGTTTCCCGCAAGAGATTGTTTGGATCGACTGTTCCGTCTATAAACATCCCGATCCGTTCCATTACGCACCATTCACGGTTGAGTCCCGGCACAGGGAACGAACCCGTGGCCTTATTAAATTAAGCCGGAAACGGGCCACTAGTTCATATAGACGACTTTATATGATTTTTATGTAATACGTATAAAGATTGAAGACTAAAAAAGTCCTCATATCGTTCTACACAATCTCGTTTCCCGCAAGAGATGTTTGGGTCAACTGTTCCGTCTATAAACGTCCCGATCCGTTCCATTACGCACCATTCGCGGTTGGATCAAGTGCCAACGTAATCTGGGCGTCCATTTCCTTCGTTTAGTCACAAATTGCCGTTGGGTGCGAACGGCCAGCTTAAAAGCTGACTGTAATCGTTGTTTCGTAGCCTTAATTTCTCTGGCGAGAGTTATGGCGGGCTATTTGTGACTGGATTTATCTCCACTGATAACTTGACTGCAGTATTACGTCTCTATTTCATTTTTACGTTCATGTAAGTACGGATTAATTATGACTAATCCTACTAATATTATAAATGCGAAAGTTTGTAGGTTTGTTTGTTACTACTTCACGCAGAAACTGTTGAACCGATTTTTATGAAATTTGCCACACACATAGAGGGTAATTTGGATTAACACATAGGATGATTGTAGTTATTCCGAAACATGATCCTATGAGACCATTAACACGCGGGCAACAGCTAATATATACATAAACTAGCTGCCACCCGCGGCTTTGCTCGCGTGACAGTTAACATATTTACTGACTATAGCCCATTAATAAGGATTTTGATACAAACTTTCAAAAGTATATTCAGCCCATATCCCCGAGGAGGTGGGCAGAGGCACAACCAGGGCATCCAAGACGAGCCGAAGACACTAAGTCCCACAATGTATATATAGCTCGCAAGCTTATCGCCAACCGGGCACATATTTAATCCCAGGCAACGTTGTTTATTAATATTTATATTCCTGATTGTGCCTTTGCCTCTTTCTTTTATAACTATACGAGTAAGTTTAAAAATCTGCAATAAAACTGAATCTCTTTTTAATCACTTAAAAAAAATGCAATGTATTTTATACAAGACAAAGACACCAAATTGTGGGTTATTACAATTTTTGTGGCGGAACCACGATTATTTGGTTAGGTTCGTAACAGTATGAGTAATTATTATTTAACGTAAAACTTACAATTTTTATAGTAGTATAGTTGTTTAACTATAAAACAGTCTACATTCTTTGAAAGAACCCGAAACATTCATGAGGAGTTTCATATATATTATGCACATTTATATTACGTCATATATATGATCGATTGAATAAATAATATTTACAAACAGTAAAAGAAGCCTTATTAATATTCGATACGACGCTGGGAGTAATCGGATGGAAATGAAATTGTCATCACAAATAACATCTGGAAGATAATTTATTCATTGGGTGTCGTGTTAGAATTTCTTGATAAAATATCTCAAAAATTGACGGCATCGAGATTTCATGCAAATTTGTCATGATTTGGAAATCCCGCCTGTTTGATGTTTAGAGTGGGTTTATTTTTCATCTGTGTACACAAGTGAATATTTTGAAATTATGTAAATACTACAGATATTTAAATCGGGTGAGCACTGGCTGTGAGCATATTTTATCATCAACACGAGTTTTGTCTTTAATAACCAAAATAACGTCAAAAAAGGTAAATCTGAAGAGATTTCTATAGTTCAGTTTAGCGTATAGTTTTTTGAAAAAAGTATAGTGATAATATAATTTGGCAAATTATTAAAATTAAATTATTGGAATATAAAGAAATGCTTCACTAAACGGAGTGACTAAGATATATAATAGGTTGTTTTAAGCTGCATATGTGTGCTGAATTGTGTCAGCATTCGTATTTAAAAAATACTAAAATTATTCGAACTGATAAAACTGCCAATGTATGTTATTACTTATTATCGAGTCGTTTATACGTTAGAGTATTATACTAGCACCTTTTGTAAAATGCAGGTACTCAATAATGTATGTATAAAGACGGTGCCTGCCTGGTGTAAGTGTGTATCATCGTTAATTTCAAAGGGATGTAAATTTGGAGTAGCCTATTCTCTAAACAGGTTTATTTTCTGCCTCTATATTTAATAAGTTACAACAATAGTTTAACAACATTTTATTATTTCAGGCCTACTGATTCCGGTAACGCAATCATTTTATCGCTATTGCATTATCAAATTTACAACCGTTTATTAAGATGTATACCACCAAATCAATTATTTTCAATGTGTATTCTGGAAAAGAGCTTCCTGGTTTTAACCACTCTCGAAGTAATCAAAATACATTGATATGATCAGTAACAGAGAAGCAAGGAATATTAATCCCAATAACAATAGGTCAGAGTAGGTAAGTCTAATTACCTATTTGAAGGATAATCTCATTTTTCTGAACATTATTTTCTCTCACGTTACAGGCGAGGGCATATTTTAATGAATCAGTACTTACACGACCGCTTGTGGTGAAATGTTAAGCAGAAACTTTCCCGACTTTTTTCATAACCCTGGTTGTTATAGCAATGTCTGGAGGGTAGGATAGCTGGTAGACTACTAACAATAGACTTAACAATCCGGCCACAGTACAGCAGTTCATCTATAACTTTGGTGTTTTGGGATACAGTTGTATCTTACCAATCCGGTGTTAGCATCCGCGTGTGACTACACACCGGTCGCGAATGCGTCCCCAAATCATAGAAGACCCCGCCACGTGTTATCGGATCCTCCGGACCCAATAACCGCGGCGAACGCTCTACTTCCTCCTCCAAACCGGAACACGACAAACTCACAACACAACAACATCACATGACACCGTTGCCGCCGGTCTCGGCGACGAAGACCTCTCTTGCGCCCGGCGCCTAACGCCGAGCGACGGGCCGCCAATATTCCTCCATCAAGTCCACCCAGTAAACAGAACGCAGCACCAAGTCGAGGTACGGTCTCCCGGGAGACAGTCCTTGTAGCTGGCGTTATAGGTAACGGTTCCATGCATTTAAATATAATGATATCGTGGGCTGAACACTCTGCTCGGACCACAAAGCTCGGTGAAGTTGCAAAAAATCTCGAGATTAGCAACAAATTTAGTCATTCAAAAAAAAAGTCTCATCACGTACAAAAATATGAATTGTGCATTTAAAAATTAAGCAACAGGCTGTAGCAGGGAAATGCTTATCTTCCGACTCTACCACTTTATCTAATTATAGTAGTAAAATAATTTAATAGTCCAAATTACTTCTTAGAGCTCATAATCAAACCAAAAATTATTGGCTTCTACTGTTCACGAAATACTATTTTCACCAACGATGTTTCTAATTGAAAGTAGTCTGTTACATTTCCCTTGCGGCGTTGAATGCAGCTTGCACTGACAGTCCATTGTGGAGAGGAACAATGTATTGAATACTAGTTGTTTTTTTCTTCACACTTTTCCGATAGCGTTGTCTGAGTACACTTGAAAGCAAGCTCTTTGTAAGTCGTAGAGAAAATGATTTGTGTTCCACAATCAATCGGCGACGGAAGCTTCTTTGATGTCGAATTTCTGTTAAAAATACTAAAGTTTTAGTGAATTAGTTCAATTTTTATTTCTTTCTGTACTAATGTTGTCTAAAACAATTTTTGAAGCGGTTTACGTGATTTTCAGAATATTTTCAAATAATCACATTGTATGAAATATGGTATTAACCCTCATCTTCTTTGAAGCATATAGACCAAGCATTTTTTTACACAAACAACCATTAGTAGGTGAGTGTCTGTACGTTTGTCACTAACACAATAAACCTGATTAAGTGTTTGATTTTTGCCATGAATATTTCGGATTTCGATCACCAACTTATCATAGTCCTAGCTACAAAAGTTAAGTGCTCGCTGACGTTTCAGTCTGGAGGTTTAAGTAGCCGGTAATTAGACTCCACAACGGACCTATTTCACTTCAAAAATTTCCCATAATTATTGTTATTGTCATTATAAAAAAGCAGTTTCTGAAAACATTTAATTTGTTATACATAGTAATATTTAGTTTTGTCAGCTACTTTTTACTCAGTTACTAGTAAACTAAAACTTAAACAAAACTAGGTACTTTTCTCGTAATCTTTGAAAAAATAATAAGAACTAAATTTCAATGTTGAAAACAAGGATTTAAAAATAAATAATGCAATGGTCGCTTATTTTAACGCTCTGATGGTGTATGGACAACTGAATTAATAATGAGATTTTCTATATCTTTTCTGTGAATCTATTTCTTTGTGAGTAATTAATAAATATATTGCTAAGTAATTTAAGCAAAAAATCTCAGAAATGCATATATTAACGATAAATTATAACTGATTAGATAAAGTTCCGATTTTTGTGTTATTACATGCATGCCTTTAAGCTGACGGTTTTTTTATTGATTGAAGGTTTTCCTTATTAAGTTAGTCATTTATTTCTTTGTGAGTAATTGAAAGTAATACTTACTAATAATCATTCAAGTTTTGCTATAACATATGATTAATTAGAAAAAGAGCGGTTTCGGTGTCGGCTTTTTTAATAGGTGTTTCAAAGACGACTGTTTATTGTTTTGAGATTTTCTTCGTTAGTCAAATAATATGTAATTATAGAGTAAATAAAATTAATAACTTAATAATAATTACTTGACTGCAAATGCAGATGATCTATTCTACACAGGGGACAAACAAGAATTATGTTTACGACTTATGACTCTTTTTTAATAATTTAAGATCAATTTTGTGAAATCGGGTAACAAATTGATTTACAAATTAACAAATTGACAACTTGAATAATGGCAGATGCTCATGTCTATACCAAAAACTAGTAAAAGCAACAAACATAGTTTGAACTAGTTTAAAGTATATTCACGCACATATCACGAAGGTAAAAAAATAGAAATATACTTTTTCTAATTGCTTTTATTGTCCGACCCGGGGTCGAACCCAGTACCTCAAGAAATCAAGTCCGATGCCGAACCGCTAGACCACAGAGGCGATCTGCGATTTAAACTGGTTTAATTAATTCTATGTATTAGTATCGTTGTCTAAAATAACACGAATTTATAAATTGCTTATTTTGGGGTTAGATAAAATTTTGTTATTTGTTTTATTATATTAGGGATATTATGTTTTATTTGACAAATGAACTGTGAGATGTAGTACGTTATTTCGTCGTCCATGTTACAGTTGGTATACGAGTGTTCGGGGACAAATGCCCATGTATTAACTGCTCCGTACCAAATTAATTCGACTGTTGGTTCAACTACACGCTGCGTGTTTTACCGTTTGACTGATTAATGTGTAAAGTTAACCTGCCCTGGTGGACAGCCTGTTTGAGGATAATCATGGCCCAAGGATAATTCAACAAATAATTACATACAGCATCAACAAATACACAGTTTCGAATGTTTTTGGATCGTCTTTGTGCTCAAGTGGTATGTTGGCGTTGAATACATTGGTCTAGGTTTCTATTACTCGGGCAATACAAATGTCCTTTTGTAAGTTTTTTATAAAAATAACGTTATTTGGTCGGCAAAAGATTTGCAACCTATCTAATTGTAGGCCAAAGTACCTTTATCTAATCGTGAAGAGTTTGTACATCTACCTGTTTCTATGAATCAAATTTTTTATGTTACTTTCAACACTGGAAGTTTAATTGGAAAACTAGTTTTGTTTTGAGAATAAACTAGTTATAAGATAAATACAAACACGTACACCTGGACGAATTACACAAATTGAATCTAACCCCAAAGTAAGCTAATTATATGTTTGTGTTATGGGTGTTAGTCAATACCAGAATAAATTTGGTAAGTACCCAGACCCGGAAATGCAGACATCTGAACGTTCGTGACACAAATGCCTGCCCGTCGGAAATGAAACCCGAGCGTCACTGTTGGTCGTTGGAGTTAGGCGTGTATGTTAATCTCTCAAGCAAAACGCACTCATTTATTTATTAATTAAAGATTAACAGAGACTAATATGTTACTTTTAAACTTGGAATTGCAATAAATTTTAAAATTCTTTAGTAAAATCTGTGATTGATTACCTTACAATGAATCTTAAAATACCCGTGAATTTCGTTTATATTTAAACGTACTCAAATAAATCCTAATAAATATTGGATTTTGTCTTGCTTTTGCTTCATAAAACATTGTCTGTGATATAATTGATTTGGATTTTATTTAGTTTCGTCAATCATGGACAGATAAAAAGATGAATCTAACGTTTTCCAAAAACAGATGTAAAATAAGCATTTATTTTATATTTGCTAATAACGCAGAAGCAGTGTGACTGTTGTAGCAAATAGACCTCAAAATGTGACAAGCCTAATTAACGTTCCCATTGCCCTAATAAAGGTTTATTTTACATCTGTCATAATTGATTTCCTCAAAGTATAGCCTGATTCAATAAAGAAGTTTTCCAAAAAAGAAATGTATATTATTAGATAAACGTAGCTGAATTGTAGAATAGTATTTAAGAAAGCCGTGTAATTATAATCTAAAAGTTTCAACAACTTTATTTTTAAGAGAATTTTTTTTTAGGATCATGGTGGTTTAAAAATAGATAAACCAAAAAAGTGACATTAAAAAAAGACACAAGTTCATAAGATTTAACGTGGGGGAAAATGAGATAGACAGCATTATGCAGTGTTTTCTTCATTCGTTGTCCTCTTTTAAGAAGGTTTTATGTCTACAACGTGTGAAGTACACACGTGTTTTTTTTAAATAGGTCTAAAATTGGAACGTGATAGTTCTTGATATTTCTTTTTTAACTATTTAATTCTCTCTCTCTTTTTTCTTCTGTGAGAATGTACGCGTGTTTGTGTTCGGAGCATCACAACTCCTAAACAAATAAAGTGATTTAGATGCGCGCGCGATTTTGTTTTAAACCTAACGTGATCGCGATGATTGTTAGTTACATACGTCTTAGTTATCGAAACTTTTCAATTTTGTAACTATTTTCTGACGACATTGTTATTTTTTTAACAATTAAGTCACGCTAAAGACAATTAATCATAATCTTTTAGGTTCAATATCAAAGTACGTGGAAATAAGTTTATGTTTTTAGTGTATACAATTACAAAATAATTTTAAAATAAAGGACATCAGTCACGCGACATAAAACCTTTTTCAACATTAATGTATTTTATAAAACAGCAAATTACAAGTCACAAGGGTGTTGTGAGTAAAGCCTATTATTTAGATTATCTGGACATCAATTGTGTTGAAAAAATAACGTCTATTTCAATGTTTACTTTGTATGGTTCATGTTTAAGCTCTTTATTTAAACACAATTTTAATCCTCGCATTATAGGAAACTCTATTTGTTATTATTAAAGTAAGTGTAAAGTGTTTTGTTTCCTTTTGGTGGATAAGGTAGCCAGGTCGATAGTGCGGCAACACTAGCTGTAACAAAATTATTCATTTACCAGTATACATGCTAACAATGAAGTAATTTTTAACAATGAAGTTCTACCAATAGCCCAAGCTGAATAGTGTACTCGTTACTTAAATTACATGTCCTTCAACCGAGCTTTCAGTTAGAGGCAAACTAATGCAGCCATTTTCAAGCCAGTGAGCTAGCTTAGGCATAAAATATAAGGCTTGTTATCCCACAGGAATAGCCGTTGCTATTGTTGTGTTCCGCTGTAGATATACGTTTAGGCATAACCGTACCGACCGCTACTAGCTAACTTGGTTCGAACCAGATCATTTTGAATCCAAACGTTACGTGTAACCGCGCTTACGGCTCGCCGGCCCCGAGTCTTTTCCGAGGTTTGGCGATTACGTTACAATTCCAATTAGTGTGCGTTGCAGTATGGGCTTTCATAAAAACAATAAAGACGATCCCTTTCCGAGTTGATATGTGTGCTGAGACCTTTACTCTGCCATCCGCACCGAAAATCGACAAAACAAGAAATCACGTTGTAAGTGGTATGTGGTGTCGCAAAACTCTTGGTCTTGGTCATGTTTGGTTATGAACTGCGTAGTAGGAAACAGTTTATTTTTGTTCTTCAAAGACGACCGCGAACAAAACGGGGAGTTTGTTTAACAGTACCTACTTAGTTTAGAGTTGGTACTTCCCTTCGTTTTCTGCGCATCTATAACTTTTCTGGATTAGCATGTTACATAATCACGCTTCTGTAACTTGCTTTAGAGCAAAATTTTCCAAACTTTTGATATTGCAAACCACCCATGACATACCTCTTATTTTAGAGTATCTGTCCAGCCAGCGACTTTGTTCGCGCCGTAAAGTGACGTTTGGTTAAACATGTTCAGTAATTTTTACGAAAAAAGTGAATAGACAAACCGACAAAATTTTAATAAAACTCGTTTTGTATTACGCATCCTGCATGTAACACCATTAACATATGTACAGAAATAATCCATATCACAGTATTACAAATCAAAACACAGTAATTAGTATTCAAGAAACATTAATTATAGTAAATATTTTAAAATAGGAACAATTCATTTTCAGGATTGATTTTATTGTTATAAAGTCACAAAAATAATTACGCTAAATTGTAATGACTTATTTTCAGAGTTCATTTTAAGAATAAATACTTTAAGGTTAACCGTCTCGTTGGTCGAGTAGCTAGCGTACACGCCTAACTACATCGATCAACCGCGAGGCTCGGGTTCGATTCCCGACGTTTCGGCAGGCATTTAGGTGTCTGCATTTCCGAGTCTGGGTGTTTAATTAATATATTCTGGTGTCTATTTAAGTATTTATATGTATTAAAATCGTTGACTAACCCATAATACAACAATTTTATTTGTTTACTTTGGGGTTAGATTCCATGTGTGTAACTTGTCCAGGGATATTTATTTATAAAATTACTCATAAAGCTTATATCCTACTAAAATTATAAATGCGAAAGTTTATGAGAATATCCATCTATTCTAATTGTAAAGTATTTGATACTTTCTCACGCTAAACTACTGAATGGATTTAAATGCAACTTTAAAGGAATATAGTTCATACATTAGAATAACACATAGGCTACAATTTATAAAAAAATATCATCTAGGAGCCGCGTGTAAAAACTAATTTCTCATAATATATTTTTTACATAGTATACACGTCATTTCTAAAAGTTTTTAAAGATGCTTATTTCTTTACCTTTGGATATTAACTTTAGTTTACTTCATTCTGTTTTAAAGTTTATATTTATAGTTTTTGTTTCAGAGAGCGAGTGTAAACGAGTTTATTAACTAAATACTAAAACGGAAAGATAATTTAAATAAAAAGACTTAATCTGGTTCAATGAAAAAAAACTATTTGGGTATCCGGTACGATCACAGTGGCCTGATTTTGTGGAGTTGCATTCAACAAAATAAACAAAAACATTTCAACGAATTAATAGGCTTCTCCTTTTTGGAGTCAGTTAGTAAGCGCTGACTACAAAGAAAAGATGTTAAAATATATATCCGCTTCGTTGGTCGAGTGGCTCGTGTACTAACTACACCGACAAACTGCGAGGCGAGTTCGATTCCCGACGGGAGCAGACATTTGTTGATATTTTGATGTCTGCATATCCGGGTGTTTATTATTTTTTTCTTTCTTCTTCTACTTTGAGGCTAGATTCAATTCGTGAAATTTGTTCAGGAATATTTATTTATTTAATATATCAATGTCGCCTCTGTGGTCTAGCGTTTCAGTTGTCGGACTTGTCTGCATGAGGTCCCAGGTTCGATTCCCGGGTCGGGTAACCTAAAGAAAATGGGGTTTTTCCAGTTTTCTAATAAAAAAATAGTTGCTCGGGATATGGGCCCGGTTGACTATAGGCTTGCCACCTATCACATTGTAGGACTTAGTGTCTTCATCTAGTTGCGGGTGCGCTGGTTGTGCCTCTGCCTACTTCTTCGGAGAAATGGGCGTGAAGATACACAAACACACTAATATATCAATTTGAAGCTTGGTTTTTGAGCAATAAATTAAAAACTTGAAAATTTGCACTTGTGTCATCGCTTCGGATGAGCTATGTATAGATAATATTGTGTCTGTTAATAACGGTTCAGTTTATGTAATTTATCATGAGTCGCGTACAAAGCCTTGTAAATAAATGAGTCCAATGACGTGCTTCCATTAAACCGTATTACTGAAAATACTCACTAATTGTGGTTTCCAATAATTAAAATAATTGCTGGTCACGAAAATCATTATAACACGTTCTTCACACAAACTGACATATTTCGATATATTGCTATTTCATGCGGATTTAATTAAAATAAATAAGCCAAAAAATTGTGATTTTATTAACACTTCTTTGAGGTAAGCGCTTGTACTTTTTCACTATACACATTGTTTAGTACTTTATGTTACGCTATAGCCAAACGGTTTCACTTTTTACAGTATCATCAGGGTTTCATCACTAAATATAAAAAATCTGTTTTAATTTAATATTCAGTGCCTATTTCGTTATTAGTTACTGAAATAAAGCACAAGCGTTTATCTCAAAAAAGTGTGTACACAATGGAATTCCACCAAGAGCCGACGATAACAAGTATAGATTCTATGTAATAAATTTATCACTTTAAAAAGGTTTTATGGGATAACGGATGATTTTCCTGATGCTAAGAATAGACGTCGGTTATAAACACCAACAGTCTTATTAATATATCTCAAGTCTTTATTTATTGTAAGATAGTTAAAGTTTCAAATTTAAATAATACATTACCAGCCTAAGACTTGGCGTTTGAAGTTCAATGTGACAGATAGACGACTTATCGTTTCACGAGATAGCAAACAATAAGGACTGCCTTGATATCAAGGCACTATCATGGCCTATACACATCATACTCTGTTACTCCATCGATATTTGAAGGTCGAGAGCTTAAACAATGTATACAAGTCTACTTCCTCCATGTTACTTCTCAGCACTAAAAACAATAATATCACTGCCACTTTAACACCAGGTATAATAAAACCCTTGTACTTATCCTCTGTACACTTTATTTAATACTTTTCGTGACTCTATAGCCAACTGGTTTCACTTTTTACAGCATCATCAGGGATTTAAAACTTTAAAACCCCGTGTTGGTCCGGGCTCCTTTGCAAATTAGACCATCTGCCTTCCTGTGCCAAGCAGCTCGTAAAAGGCGAGCATAGGCTTACCGTCACTAACACCATGACATTTGACTAGGTAGGCGGTAGAGTTTCCCAGCGACTCACCCGGATTGGTAGCACCGCCTTACCTATTCCTGCCTCCATAACGTCATGACGTGTTCCGGTTCGGAGGGTAAAGTAGCCGGTAAGCTTACTTTTGCTCAAGGCCTAACATCCCGGCCTCAGGTTGGCAACGCACCATAACCACCTTTGGTGTCTAGGCGGCGGGAATTTCTTACCATCAGAAAATCCGTCTGCATGTTTGTCTTCCAATATCATAAAAAAAGATAAAAAGACTGACCTAAATTTAACGTTCACTACTTATTTAGTTGGAAGTTACTAACCTTACTTTTTTAAAGTGAAACCGGTCGGCTATAGAGTAACGAAAAGTATTAAAAAGTGTATATTAGATAAGTACAAGTGTTTACTTAAAAAAGCTTTTTATTCAATGGAATTCCACCAAGTGCCGACGATAACAAGTATAGGTTCTAGGTATAAAATTGGTGGTGACACAAATTCGAGCGAACTACTGTACAGACCTTTGTAGTTATGGGTAAATTCAGCAGAAGGGCGATCTAGTAACATACGTTACTAGGTTTCCACCACCTGGCGAGAGATGTCATTTCCTGACTTCCACACGTGTATTTAGACAATAATCTCATTGATATTAAACGCTGAACCAATAAGGTCGTATAACCTATTTAAATTCTTTCTCCTGTATTTTTTGATAGCTCCCAAATACGTTTGTTTGAATGAATCCAACGATTCGTGTTTACCAGATGCCGAGTTGTTTGTTGATTTGCCAACTTTTTTTTACAAAAAGCAATGAATAGTCGTTTTGTTCATTGGAAGTTATACGAGCAAATATAACGATTCGCACACCACATGGACAAAGGCTGTGTTCGCTTTGTAGAGGCTTTAAGCATACAGTGGAGAGCTGATTATGAAACATTTCTATGGGATGTTTTTTGCAATGTGATATAAACAAAAAAAAAACTCATCCGTAGATGAGCAATTCGAAGCTGGGGTTTTGTATCCCAGATCTATCACACACTTATATTTTTAAACATTCTGAATGAATGTCGAAGTTATTCTAGTAGTAAGTAAGATGGTTTAGTGTTTTACTACAATGATACTCAAGTGACCAAGTAAGTGATTCACCGGTAACAATAATTTAGGAAGTGGATTCTCATCTTCAAGGATTGATGAAAATAAAGTAAAATAAAGCTTAAAGTTTCCCTCCAAATCGGGGTACGATAATGGACACCGATGGTATGTCATGTGGTAAAGGATAGTAATACTAGAGATAACAAAACATTATTTTTTATATTTGATATTGTCAATCGTCAGCGCTTGGTAAAACTTCCAAATATTCATATTTTTAAATAAAGAAACCAATGTACTGTTTTACGTATCACTTATACTTTATTAATTTTTTCAAAAAATATTGTTCAGTACTTAGTTTAAGTAGTTTAAGTTCTAGCCCAGATGATGCTGTCATAAGCGAAACTGGTAGGCTATTTATAAAATAATAAAGTAGAAGTGATACGTAAAACAGTACAAGTGTTTCTTCATTTAAAAATATGATTATTTTTTATAGTAAGAACCAATATTGACAAGCCATTGCACGGCACCCTTATTAAGTTTCTGTAACATCGATTACGGCATTTGGTTACAAGGTTGTATAAAAATGCAATAATATCTATCACAAAACGTTCTTCATTAAAATACAACAGATTGAGGTAAAAATAGTGAATTTGTAATTTACAGTGATTGCGTTTTGTGGAAGTAATGGCCAAAGTTCACCAAAAGTAATCTGGTGGATTGATTATTATTTTTTGTTTGAAGGTGGTTCTTTCTGACAAAGATAAGTTTAAGGTTGTTTAAGATAGCGAACAGGTAAACGACTCTCTTGATGTTGAGATACAAATGTAGCTTATAGACACTACATAATATGTTCTGTGGTAGATGTCTTAGGCCTAACGTTCAAATCTACCGGCTACTTTAGCGTCCGGACCGGAACAGTGCCACTGTAGTTGCAGGCATATGTAAAGCGGTAGATCCTTAGCAGGGCAATTTTTTGCACAGCACCCTACTACCAGTGGCCTTGCTAGTAATCTATTTAACCTATGCTCAGGTAGACAAGAAGTTTTATGCCACTTAAGAGATACCGACTAACACGGAGATAACAAAACAGTTTAAGGAAAGACGTATGATTTTCAAAATGTTTTTTTTTAGTTTTTGTTTTGTTTATTCTGATACGGTTATTAAGAAATATCTTTATGAACTCGTCTTTTCTGTGTTTATTAATAAATTAAATTTGCTTTTAACATTCACATTGTACAAAAAACTTTGCATGTGTACAATTAATTAATAACAATACTCATAACAGACTCTACAGTAATTATCCGACAGTCATCTCTGTAAAAAGTCTGGAATCGAAGAGTTACACCCAACATCTGAAGAGGCTCATGCTACATTCCTGGGTCAGAGGCTAGTGGTAGGAGGAGGCGGGTACCGTTCACGGCAAGCATTGAGCGGAAGTTTCTTAGTTTGTTGCCCTGACCACATGCGATTCAGTCGAAAGACCACCGTCTGTGAATATAATTTTAAGTTAATATATAAAAGTAAACATATAAATACGGAAGATAATAATCAATAGACATGTATACACTGTGTAAACGACAGCGTAGCGAAAAATGGATTCTGTACATGATAGACATGCATATGTAATTAATTATACTTAACACACTTTTACTAAAAACAGCAATATAATGAAACAGCGTATTAGGTCACATACTTTTTTCGCTATCCATTGCGGGCTATAAAACTGCTAAATATTTAACCACTTGTTTCCAACAAACACTGTAAAAGGAATTTTGAAATCTGATATGTGTCTAAACTGCCACAAAAGTTTTCGTACCGGTGTCAAATACACCCTGTATAAGTAAGTGTATCATAATAAAAAAAGGTCAATGGAATGTAGCAAAGTTTGTCACTGAGTTTTCGTTAATCATTCCAACATAAACATAAAATCAGGGAGAAAGGGAAGCTTAGCAATAGATTATATGGAAACTGCTATCGTTTTGATATGGGATAATTAAAAATATCTCTATGTCACATCACTAAAGCAAGTAATACTTGTCAGGAACACGAATGGCGGTCATAAGATTAAATGTACCATTAAATGGCCCAATATCAAGCGATAATACGGTCATAAGTTTCCATGCGGTTCTTTTAAGGGAAACTAGTCTTTATTCGTAGTTAAAAGCATAAAAATAGTCATTAGTTATATGACAACTAAACTAAAAGTCAATATAAGGTATTTACGCATAAGAAGGCCCAGTTCTTAAAATGGCCCGGTTTAAAATTTTGTATTTTTTAAAGTTTGAAAGAGTTTAAATTACTACTACGTTTCGTAGATAGTAATATAAACTTTAAAATATACAAAATATTGAAAATAGGCCACCTTAAGAACTGGGCCATCTTATGTGTAATAATCTTATTGGCTAGATATTGTAGAATATGAGATATGCGCTAGAATAATGAATATTAGGGATACGGAAGACCATAACATTTTTATGGAGTGGTTCTGCAAATGGTAGAGCCAACTTAATACTTAACACGTTATAAGTGGCAAAGCTATAGCCAACACACATTATATGGACATAAAACTGAGAAAACTCATTTTTGGTTCCCCCACCCGGGAAATGAACCTGAGCCTTCTTGTACTCAACGCCAATATTATAAGAGGTGAAAGGGAATTTAATATATAATAAAATACACTATCGCATTTTTGCAGAATACCTGGTTTTCAGCTCACTATTATTAAAGTGAGTGCTCTATAATATGCTTCGTCTAAAAAAATTAAGTGAAATAAAACTGAAAAAAAACCAACTCCAACCATTTCACTGGGTACCACGAATGGTTACGAAATTGTACCACAGAAATGGTATCAACATCCTACTAGTAGTTTTTGAGTCACTAAAAATGTATGCACTATTAAGTACAACTCAAAAACCACAAGTCAGATCATGACAAAACTAATGGTACCACATCGGAATCATGATCTATCTTTCTAAAAAAGATCCATCAAAATCGGTTTTCAACAAACTTACAAAAATAAAAAAAGATACGTTAGAATACATATTTATTTATTTATTCCTCTTCACATAAATGAAATCTTAGCTTTAAAGTATCTTCACGCCCATGTCCCCGAAGGGGTAGGCAGAGGCACAACTTTAACAAACATGGACTGAATAAATAAACCACTAGGCCAAGTAAAACAGTTACCTTACCCTCCGGATCAGAGCATGTCAACGGCTCAAAGCATGTTAAGTACTGATGTTATGGCGGTAGAAATGGGTAAGGCTGTGGTGCCAATCTTGGTGACTCCTTGCGAAACTCTACCGCCTAGTCAGATGTGACGGTGTTAGTTACGGTGAGCCTGTGCTCTCCTGTAGTAGGTGCCGGCCAAGAAGGCAGATAGTCTATTTTGCAAAGGAGCTCGGACCAAGATGAGGGCAATGTTTTAAACAGGTTATTGCTTCTCTGTAGAATAATTCACCAGTATTGATTTCCACATGTTGGCATCCAAATCCAATAGCAAAAGCTAAATAATGGCAGTATTGCCCCGTAATGGGATATTGAGTGGCAATAACGGATTTTTATATTCATTTCGAGTACGTCGTTGACAATGAAAAAACGAATTGAAAAAGAAACCCACAAACTGAAGCGAGAGGGACATAAAAAAAGATATACTTATTTTATGTATAAGTTTTTGAAGACTATGTACAATCTTACTTTCACTCAGTTTATAAAGACAGCCCGCCCTGTCTTTGTACGGTTATGAAATATGCTTATAAACCTTCCTCTTCAACAAATTTATCTATTAAAAAAGCCGCATCAAAATCAGTTGCGTAGTTTTAAAGATTTAAATATACAAAGGGACATGGGGACAGTAAAAACCGACTTCGTTTTATACAATGTAGTGAAGCCTGCAAAAATAAAACTAAGTGACCTCACACATAGTTCCCATGTTGGTCCAGGTCGTGTATAGGATAGACCATCGGAGGCGAGCATATGTTGGGGCAGTACCAACAAGACCACTGAGTGATGCTGCCGTCTTACCCATTGCTACGCCACAATATCAGTGTCATATGTTTTGATCTGAAAGGTAGGCTAGCAGGTAGAACACACACTATACAATAGGACAACATTAAAGTCACGAGATTACGTATAATATCTATAGGCCACTGCTGTCTCTTACCATCATGTAACCCTGGGTATCACGCCTAAACGAATGGACCCATTTTGCTCATTCTTTACTTGTTGTGTTAGTTATTGGGTAATTCTCATGAAAATAAATATTAAAAATGAGAAGTCAATGCTTCAATGTCAAAGTTAGTAGTTAGTAGTAGCTATTAATATTAAACGATACGAAGTTCGCAGGGTCGGCTAGTATGTGTTATTACACTCGTTTTTCGTCGGGTGTTAAAAACCAGCCAGAAACAAAAAAATCCAAAAACTTTTACTACAACTTTAAAAGTATCTTCAAGCTCATATCCCCGAAAAGGTAGGCAGAGGTACAACCAGGGCACGTACGACTAGCCAAAGATGCTAAGTCCCACAATATGATAGGTGGCAAGCCTATCGCCAACTGGGCACATCTCCAATCCCGAACAACTTTTTATAAAATTAGAAAATTGGAAATACCACATTTTTTTGTTGCCCGACCCGGGATTCGAACCCGGGACCTCACGAAGTCAAGTCCAACACTTGATCTGCTAGATCATAGAAAAATACCTATACGAAAATATTTCTTCTAATCTATGAATATCATAACTTTTCTCACAACTTCAACGAATCTTCCACCCGCAAAAAGTATAAAACATCGCTGTTCCTTTTAGTCATCCCGGGATTATCCCGTGTTTTCACGTCCCTCAAAAATGTATGGGCTTAATCCGATTCCAGCTGAACCTCTAATCTAAATAACTATTTTTCAATATACCCAGCGATATGGATTTTATTCTTATCGCTGAAACACGGTACGTGCCCTAAATATTTTATTAGAAAAAATTCGGGCCAAGTGACGTCGTAAATACTAATAAGGGTAGTTATAACCTGAGATGGTTGACTTTTACCGTAATGGCTTTGAAATATAAACTAGACATTTTGGTAAAATAAATGACAAAACTCTAGTGTTAAAACTAAAGCTTTATGTTTAGAGCACTGGTTTTTATTTACTTTTCAAATAACACTTTTATATTGCGACTCTAAAAGTGAGAATGACGACAATGTATCGGTTTATTTTTTGTATTTGTTTGCGTTGTTTCGTTTTTATAGTAATTAGTTAGTTCATATTAATTATTAAAAATTTAATATTTTTTATGACATTGGAAGGCAAACAAGCAGACGGATTTCCTAATGGTAAGAAATTATCGCCGCCTAGAGACAATAAAGGTGGTAATAATGCGATGCCAATCTGAGGATGGGATGTCAGGCCTCGAGCAAAAGTAAGTTTAGCGGCTACCTTACCCTCCGAACCGGAATACGTCATGACGTTACGGCGGCAGGAATAGGTAAGGCGGTGGTATCAATCCGGGTGAGTCGCTGCAAAACTCCACCATTTAGTCATATGTCACGGTGTTAGTGACGGTAATCCTGCGCTCGCCTTTGACGAGCTGCCTGGTAGGAAAGCAGATGATCTATTTTGCAAAGAAGCCCGGATCAACACGGGGAATTATTTGTTTCAAATAATTTACAATATTTATAACAATTAGATCGCCTTAGTGGTCTCATAATCCGGTGTAGCACTTGCCTTATTGAGGTCCCCGGTTCAATCCTCGGATTGGGTAACAATAGAAAATATATATCTTAATTGTTTTAATATATACAACGCTGCCCGGGATTGAATATAAGCCCGGTTGGCTTAAGGCTTGCCATCTATCACATTGTGAGGCTTATTGTCTTCGGCTAGTTGTTCATGCCCTGGTTTCGCATCTGCCTACATTTTTCGGGGATGTGGGCGTGAAGATACTTTTATTTTTTATGTACAGGTATACTTCAGAATTTTCAGTCTTAAATGCCTTCAGATCTTGTTTATATTCTTGTTATTAAATTTTATATATAAATACCACCACTTTCGAAATAATTTAAAATGTTAATTATTAACACGAGTAATTTTTTAAACTGAGAAAAGAGAGAGAAATTGAAGACGAAACGAAGAAGAAAACAGTTATAAAGCTTCATGTCTTACAATAGTCAAATTAGGATCAAAACAAGTTTTTATAATGTTTCATAGTATTACAGAGGCAATAGACTTCCATTTCCTTCAGATATTACAAAAATTAACAAACGTTTTTAATAATAAATATACCTTAGGCTTCGGCTAATTACTAGTTGTTACAATATATACATTATAAATTCGTTTTTATGACCAAATTTTATGTTATTTAAACAAAAAATCTCAATTTCTAATCTATAAAAATATTATATGTTTTGTTGGCGTTAGGATGTGATAACCTTATCACCTATTTAGGGAACCTTATCACCTCTCAACCTATTTCACCCGTTTTTTTCGGTTTACCTTTTCCTATTGCCAAGCCGTTGGTACTCGCCTTTGTGTTCCATGCTGGGTAAGAATCAATTCTTCTAAAATCACACTTGGCTTAAAATCGCTCCAATGAGATAGTGATGCTGGATACACCACGGTCCAGTAACATCGACAGGCGACGATTTTCTTTTAACATTAAGAGAGTCACCTTCTTGTTCACTATTCAAAATGTATTTAAGTGACACACATATGAGTAGGCAGAGAAAACCGAGTGCTTAGTGTTACGATCCCTCTAGTCTAGCCTCCTACATATTCATTCTATTTCATAATATCAATATTATCAAATTAATCGCCTCTATGGTCTAGTGATCCGCCGTCGGACTTGACTTCTTGAGGTCCTGAGTTCGATGTCCGGGTCGAGCAACAGAAAAACTAGGGAATTTGTATTTTCAGTTTTCTAATAAAAATAACGTTGCCCGGGATTGGATATCATGTGACCGGTTGGCCACCGGTTTGCCACCTATCACATTGTGGGACTTAGTGTCTTTGGCTAGTCGCGGGTGCTCTGGTTGTGCCTCTGCACACCTCTTCGGTGATACGAGTGTCAAAATACTGCTACTATTAAGATTATCAATAACATTTTTGTTTCAGGTCGCCAATCATCACAAATGTGCAAATGCAGGCAAATTGCGATAAAAACGCCAAAAAATAGTCCAAAAATGAAAAGACGTCTACCAACCGTCCGGGAAGAACCCAGGAGTGCCAACAGTATATATAAAAGTGACCTAGCAATATATACGATGGTGACCACTACGGCGGTATTGAGTTACATAAACAGTCTAAATGGTGATTTTGTCCATGATGACATTCCGGCTATAGTCGGAAATGTTGATGTGACTGGTGGTAATAGTTTGAAGCAGCTGCTGACGAATGACTTTTGGGGAACACCTATGGCTGATCCGAATAGTCACAAGTCGTATCGGCCGTTAACGACGCTTTCTTTTAGGTAAGTGTTAGTTTTACAAATTATGAAATAGACTCATTTTTCGTTGTATGTTTGTATCTTCCAAAACGTCTAGATAAATATATGTATAATTAATTGATTTCTACAAAAGTAAGAGGATCAGACTCGTTCAATTTTCTATGTAGGTATGTCAATCGGCTTCTTCGTCAATTCTCAATAAATTTAGAAAAATATCTCTTTCATTGAAATAGCTTACTTCTGAGGTTGTTCCATTGCCAAATCTGCTGTCGTGGGACACCAGGTAGGAACGAAGTTCCTTTGGCTAATGTAGAATCGACATAATTCATGAGTATATACTATGTGTTGGGGGATGGAGTGATGGATAAAGAGAAATCTATTATACACTACTCGGCCGCGGACTTTTTTCTTACGGTTTTTACTGTCATATTTTTTTCAGTTCGATCGCGCAGTAACTGTCACGCCTGCGCACGTCTCATTTATCGGTTTTATTCCACGGACTTTTTCTTACGGTTTTACTATCACTTTTTTTAGTTCGGCCGCGCAGCAAAATCTCTATCTCCAAGCCTACCGTAAGGAACTTTGTTCTAAAAATATCTGCAAAAATCTCCTTGATTCTCTCTGTCAGACAATGTGTATTTCTCTAACTATTTATTCTATTTTTCCCATTACATCTTAGAAATTATGCGTTTGGATGCAGTTTATCATTCCCTCTAAAGTAGAACATGGCAGTGACGGGAACCGAAGTTGTGGCGGCAATTTAATTTACCGTTACAGCACAAAACCGACTTTGATTTCACTAAGTATATCATTTAAGTCAGAGATTCTCAAACTACTGTTTTTCATAGAAAACTATCCAATTTTTTCTGGATTCGGTGCACCCCCTGCATGGCCGTAGCTAGGGGAGCATAGCCCTACAAATGTTCTATTTTAAAATCACATTCATTGTGGACCCCCGTTTTTTGTCAAGCCCAACGTAGATCCCCGTCGAGTCTCCCGTGGATCCCTAGGGACCCGTATTACTTTTGCGAATTACTGATTTAAGTAAACAAAAATTCAATATATTTTTATATTCAATATAGTATATTCTTTCAAATAGAAAAAGAGTTTTTTAATTGGTACAGCAATGATGGAGAGATCGATTAATAAAAAACTGTTTTTGGGTTGTTAGTCGTCAAATATTAGAAAAGATAGCTAAATGTCAAAATCAGTCAAGAGCGAAAGAAGTTGCATAGAAGATAATTTAACCATTTTCTTGAAGAAGTGAAACTACGGGTACAAGTTAGTCTAAAAATAAATTTGTTGAATTTATGCCACCGCTTGAGTTCATTTTCCCAAACAGTATTCAGCTCTACATATAAAATGTATGTGGAATCGGGTACTCATGTCGGGGAATCGACTGTATCCTTTCCTCGTTGTAAAATACATATAAAACACCTTATCTCCTTGAAAATTTATATCTATGGAAAAGCTGGTAATAAACTTGACAGTAAAACTAGGTTTCTGGGTTCTATAATTTAGCTTTTATGACTTTGTAGTCCTGCGCTATTTTTGATACTGACTTATTATTGGTATTTTATGGTCAAGATTGGTATCACGATACTTTTGTAAGGTTTTATAAAGTGTCTAGGAATAAATATTTTTATGGCTCTTATCTTAGTCTTATGTAACCTTTTAATATCGTAGGGATGTGATGACCCCATCGTCTGTTGGTAGGATATTTGAGTAATTTTAATAACAAGATTATAGCACTTGTTGAGTCGGATTAGGCCAAAGGTGGGCAAATCCTTTTGACCGCGGGCCGCTAAGTTAAAAAAAATCTAGTGTTGGGCCAGTAAATTATAATTAATGTTGAGGCGGGCCGATTCATTAAAACACCTAAAAAGAGCAGTAAATATTACGATTATAAAACGTTGTATAAAGATAATATCTATAAAGCATTTTTTTTCTATTTTACAGTCGTTTATTAAAATAAAATCTATTTATGAAGTCTTAACATATGAAATACGCAACATATATGTTTGAAGTATCGATTCAGTATCTTAATTGTTCAAAATTTCAATAGTCTTTTAATATTTCGACCATTAATTTTTTTAAGAAGGTTCATATTTTTTTCTAAAAAAAAACCTCGGCGGGCCGGATTAAAACCTCTCGAGGGCCGGATCCGACCCGCGGGCCGTAATTTGCCCACACCTGGATTAGGCAGTCGAGTCCTAGAATGACTCGTCCCGATTAGCAACTTCGCCTTTTATTGTCCTGACGCCATTACGTCAGTGCTTGTCAATGTCACGTTCTGTTTTGAAATAAATCACACAGTTTCATTTAATGATAGCAATTCATTAATTTTACTACAATATTTGAAACAACTTTATATTATTAATTTTTACTTTCAATCGGATATCTCTAATACTTAATGACTTGATTAGATAAAAAAAAAGAAAAATAGTTATTTGCGGAATATGGGTGTTACAAAGATGTTACAAAATTATTTAAGCAATCCAACATACTCTACCAACTTGTGGTGTGCAAATATTTAAATAATTCAAATTAGTAATTTTAGTTACTTATTTACTATTTTTAGATTAATTACATGATTATTTATTAGTACAAACAATTTTTAGAATGTAAATTAATTTATCTCTATCTACCGTAAACTACCTTCAACTAAAATGTCTTTTTCAATAAGTATAACTTAGACTAAAATTTTTAGCTTCTGTAAGTATAAAAACATATAAAGCTGTAAATATAAATGTAAAAATACTTGGACCAAAAATAATAACACAAATATAAAATGAATGAGATTTTTTTTTTTTTCATATCATATCGTAAACTTTATCAATATCGTTTTAGCAAATAGAACTTCTTTTTCTTCTTGTATTTCAAATCTTTCATTCTAATCTTCACTTTCTTTTTTGTACCACACGACACTTGTTTTTCACTTTATCTGTTTTTCGTGGTCTTTCTTTATATCCATTAACGACTTTGTTCATGCAAAAGAAACTTACAAAATTGAAGTATTTTTTTAAAACAACATTTCTCTGAATTAAAAAGTGTCTCAAAAACAATTGTTAAAGTATCTTCAATATATTTCTTACTATTTTATAATGTATGTAGATAGATTTTCAGCAAGATAAAAGGAAATCTGGTCATGAAAATATTCTAGTGAATGTTAATAATGTCTTGTTCTACCATTCATTCTTTCTTAACGTCGACAAGTCGGGCATAAATTTCCCCGCGAACTCTCTATTTATCATAGGGAGTGTGGAATCCAAACTTAATATATCAGCGGGAACGTCTTATTTATCTTCTGATATTTGGTAAGTTATTAAGAGTCGAGGTTGTTTTTAGAAGTTTTATTCTAAAGTATGAATGAATGGATGAATGAATCAATGAATGAATGAATGAATGAATGAAGAAATGAATGAATGGTTTAATGAATACATACACTTTATGCAGCAAAATTTAAAAATAATACACATTCTTTCACATACAATATTTAACTTAGGTGCACAAAGGCGGTCTTCTCGCTTCAGAGCGATCTCTGCCAGACTACATTAGGGTGAAGGAGACAATTTATGTATTTAAGAAACTGAGGTATCTTTATAAAACAATACATACCTAAACTTATGCTAACTGTAATATAAGTATGTAATATATATAAACGCAGAATTAAAAAAGTACAATCCTAGAATTAAAAATTTTCGTTGAATCCTCGAAATAAATTTTATGTAATTTATCTAAGAATCTTCTGTATGATGTTTTCAAACATCCGTTCAAGAGTTATAATGCCACAGCCAGACACACACTCACACACAGACACGTCAAAATTCTAAATCTACGTTTTCCATCAGCAATTAAAACAAACAAAGTCTACAAAGGGGTGACTTGGTATTGCTATTATAATAAATGTAAATGTTTAGAATCATATTGATTCCTTTAATTTGACATCCATGGATATTAAAAAACAATGACGCTGAAAGGATCTTCCGTTTGAACTAAACAAAATACAAAAAAATACATTTCTACATTGCAGCCGAGTAAAAGTAAAACTTGTACTTTTCCACAATACAGTTTTTGTTTCATTCAAGGCAAACTTTGTTTTGTGTAAAAAGTCCGTGTTATTTAATATGCAAAAGGAATAACCAGGGCACCCACGACTCGCCAAAGACACTAAGTCCTACAATGTGATACGTGGCAAGCAGCGTTTTTTAATGGAATATAGAAAATGCATTTTTTTGTCGCCCATCCCGGAGATCGAATCCGGGACCTAAAGATGTTAAGTCCGATGCCGGGACATTAGACCAGAGATGCGAGGAGGCAACATGAATATGATCTTATGATCGTATCTAGCGTAAACGGAGTGACCAATTTCGCTATATTTTTGATGTGTTTATCATTTTCAGGTGAAGGTTTATAAAATGTAAAGTTGTAAATTTATTTTAGTTCAATATTCATAGAAGATATATGAGAACGTCAGTCGCCTTTCTAGCTCGTTTTAAAATATATAAATAACGCATCACGTTGTTTGTTCGCAATAGATTCCTAAACTACTTTACCGATTTTAATCAAATTTACCCAGGTGCAGTTTGATCCAATTTGAAAGATAGGATAGCTCACATCATGATTTCTAATTATTGCAAATTGTCTAATACTGCAGCGTTATATATCAAAAACGGTAACGGCATCAACATGTAGCCGGATCTGTTAGTATGCCTATTATAAATATACTGGCAGCCCGCCCCGGCTTTGGACGGTTATAAAATAAACATATAAACCTTCCTCTTTAATCACTTTATCTAGTAAAAAGCCGCATAAGCATACAAAGGGACAGAGTAAGCGACTTTGTTTCATATTATGTAGTGACACTCTTTCCTTTGTATAATATTTATAACACCTAAAAAAGCATTTTTGCTCATTCGAAGCGTAAAGCTGACTTTAGATACGTGATCTAAATACCATCTCTCGTGCGTATCATTAGATTATGGAACAACCTTCCCAAAAGGGTTTTTGTTGAGAGCTGTGAAAGCAATTTTCAAGCAGATAACAATACTTTAAAAGCTGAGCCCGTACCATGAGTTTACGGCTTGTCAAGTTTACAATACTCGCTACCGTCTCTGTAACTTATTTGTATGAAAACTTTGAACAGCGCCTCTAGTGGTAACGAAGAAAAACACATTTTTAGACCAAAATTGTCATACATTTTGACAATGTAACTTATGTAATCTTTACTTTTATATTAAAAAAACCTTTATATTACAAACTAGACTACACCTGCTGGGTAGCTGCGTATAAAAGTTCTCCCTCAGGGACCCGTTTAGATATCAGAATTTAGATGAATAAGTATTTTTTTAGTTTACTTATGTTTATTAATTTCCATATCTAAATAGATATGTACATTATTTGATGTTGTAGTATTTTAGGGTAATTTTTTGATCGTGGATAGGCTCTTATCGTATAGTAACAATTTTTTTGAGTAATTAGTTTTCCATTTTTGCGAAAATAATAATATATTACTAGTCTGAAGTTAGCTGAAATTTGAAAGTAAAAATATTCAACATGTCATTTTGATTCGAATAAAAACGTGATTAGAAATAAAGAAAGGAAAACAGATTTTAATTAAATGAACTAAATATGCTTGTAAGTATATTTTCTTTTTGACTTACCACTCAAAATTTATACTCAAAAACATTTTCACCACGAGATTCTGATAATTTAAATTATCTCAGGAATATTTCGGAGTATGCATTTCTTGATTGCATTATTATCTACTGGTGCCTATCTTTATTTTTTCGATTTTCAAAAAAAAAATAACTTGTCATATTTCTTAAAAAAAAACGAAAATTTTTAAAAATGAAAAAAGGCGTTTGTTTAATTTTTAATTATCTAATGGCGCCTACATTTTTTTTAATTTTTAGATTTTTTTTAAAATAATTAATTAAATTAATTTTTAATTTTTTTTACATTGTCATATGAACTTAAAAAATACTTTTATTAACAAAAACTAAAATGACATGCTTTCCTGTTATATTTATCAAAATGTGATCCATTTTATTTCTTCTGGATTTTTTATCAGTTTATTAATATGACAAGTTAATCATAAAATTAATAAAAATGAAATTATTTAAAAAAAATTAATAATTTAATTTGTTTTTATATTTTTCTTTATTTTCTACAAACAATACATTAACTTCTTCGATATATCTTCAAATAAACATGAATTACACACAGACATTTTGGTAAATTTTTAAATGTTTTTATTCATATTTGCGCGCTTGGAAGAAATTAACTAGTTATTAACTCAAGTAAAGTATGTTTAATGTCAATGTGATAAATAAATCTTTATAACGTAGTATTTCGTAAATTGATAAATAATGATTTATTGTTATGTATTTGTGCCAGTGGTTTTTTTAATTTACTGTGTTTTTATATTTTTTAATGATATTTTTCTTTATTTCCTACAAAAAATACATTAACTTCTTCGATATGACTTCAAATAAACATACATTACACATCGAAATGTTGGTAAACTTTTAAATGTAATGGCTTATTATTGATAGGATTATCTCCGATTTCATCGAAATTTTTAGCATACTTTAATAAATTATGTTAAATACAATTAATGACAACAAATTTTATCGATAGACAAAAAAAACAAATCATTATTTATCAATTTACGAAATACTACGTTATAAAGATTTATTTATCACATTGACATTAAACATACTTTACTTGAGTTAATAACTAGTTAATTTCTTCCAAGCGCACAAATATGAATAAAAACATTTAAAAATTTACCAAAATGTCTGTGTGAAGTTCATGTTTATTTGAAGATATATCGAAGAAGTTAATGTATTGTTTGTAGAAAATAAAGAAAAATATAAAAACAAATTAAATTATTAATTTTTTTTAAATAATTTCATTTTTATTAATTTTATGATTAACTTGTCATATTAATAAACTGATAAAAAATCCAGAAGAAATAAAATGGATCACATTTTGATAAATATAACAGGAAAGCATGTCATTTTAGTTTTTGTTAATAAAAGTATTTTTTAAGTTCATATGACAATGTAAAAAAAATGAAAAATTAATTTAATTAATTATTTTTAAAAAAATCTAAAAATTTTAAAAAAAAATATAGGCGCCATTAGATAATTAAAAATTAAACAAACGCCTTTTTTCATTTTTAAAAATTTTCGTTTTTTTTAAGAAATATGACAAGTTATTTTTTTTTTGAAAATCGAAAAAATAAAGATAGGCACCAGTAGATAATAATGCGATCAAGAAATGCATACTCCGAAATATTCCTGAGATAACTTAAATTATCAGAATCTCGTGGTGAAAATGTTTTTTGAGTATAAATTTTGAGTGGTAAGTCAAAAAGAAAATATACTTACAAGCATATTTAGTTCATTTAATTAAAATCTGGTTTCCTTTTCTTTATTTCTAATCACGTTTTTATTCGAATCAAAATGACATGTTGAATATTTTTACTTTCAAATTTTAGCTAACTTCAGACTAGTAACATATTACATACTTATAAATAAAAATGCTGAGAAAATGACTACAAGTTACTCGGCAGTTTGCTGCTGCAAAATGGCTGCGTCTTTCGCGCAGCAATAAGACAGAGAATGAAAATGAGCTTGCTGTTGAGTCGGAACATAATAAAAAAAACTTTCTCTCACATTAAACTATCTTTAATTTTCATGTACCTCACACCTAGAGTGACCGCTCATGCCATCTGGAGTATCCTGTTAGTTTAATGTGAAGTTACCATTGTTGGTATTAATTTTGACCTGAATAATTTTTCGGCAACATTCAATGCTCAAAATTTTATTGCTGGAATTTCTAAGTGTGATATCCGATCATATCTCCGATGGGTTAGTCTGCCTAACTGCACAACCATGGCACCCACGACTAGCCGAAGACACTAAGTCCCATTATGTGATCGGTGGCAAGCCTATAACCAACCGGGCTCTTATCCAGTCCCGGACAAGTTGCAACAGTACCGTTACTATCAGTAGAACATTTTCTATTTGTTTTTTTGTTGCCCGAACCAGAGATCAAACTCAGGATTTCAAGAAGTCATGTCAGACGTCGGACGACCACAAAGACGATGTATATTTCTAAAATTTCAAAGAATCTTTTGTTAGAAGTTTCTATAACTTAAGATACAGTTTAAATTCACAGTATTTGCCGATGTGTAGATAGAATTGTAGAGACAATGACGTGTTTCTATTATTTACAGGTGACATTAGAAAAGAAAACTTTTGATCTTGAAATTTTTAACGGGCAGCGTTGGAGAGCTAAATATTAAATAACTTGACTACGCAGGCGAAGCCGCGGGTAGCAGCTAGTTTATTTATAAACAAAAGTTTAATAATTTTTAATTTTTTAGTCCTATCCACCGTACACTACCACTTGTTTGTTTGTTTGACTGGCTGTTTGTATTCGTAGTTTGCTCAAAAGTAACGAAGCGTTACTCATATTTTTAAAAACTGTTCAGAGTTAACTTTCGGAAACGAGCAACCGTTGTTAGCAATCTAATCCGTAACCAAAACGACTCGTTTCTTGAATATAGAAACCGAGCATTAAACAAAATATTTTTTCACAGTAAAACATTTTAAAAATGTTGAACAAGACTAAATACTGCTATACAACATCCGGTACAATTCAGAGCTAATTTTTTCTTAACACCGATATTTTTTGTACTCCTCGTTTAGGTTCTATATTTGGTATACAATACGTGGAACTCATTGATTTAAAAAAAAAACATTTTGTTCCCTTCCTCTTTTAGTAAATGTATACATACATACTTATCTTCACGCCACGACCCTTACGAGGTAGGCAGAGATTATCGAGTGTTAGACATCTATGTACATAATAAAACTGTAGAAGGGTCAAGTATGCTCATTGAAAATGTTGAAAAAATAAATACCCCCTTGCTGTTGTTACTGGATCGATACCAAACTCAAATATGTGATTAAAAAAATTTTTGTCTGTCTGTATGTTTGTACATCACGTGGAAAGTAACGGTTCGATTTCGATAAAACTTGGTATAATTATACCTTATTACCCTGGACCTAAAATGGGATACTTTTTATTCTGGAAAAATACGTAGATAAAATCTTAATTTTTAAGTTTTATCACGCGAAGACCGACATCCGCGCGGACGGAGTCGCGGGCGGAAGCTAGTAATAATTAAATGTATAGATTCATAGCGAACAAGCAACATTTTGTTTAATAGGGTGGCATCCACCTCTAAAGTAAAAGCAACAAACTGCATAGGCAGCAATAGGTGGGAAGTAGAGGCACTATTCTATAGTTAACGATTTTTTTATAAAATATCTAATAAGCACGGTTAATGAAAATAAATAACACTCAAATGAAATTGTGTTAGTTGTTATGGTGGTTTATCATTAAAACTTGCGTAATAACATGTTTTTAAAACAACATTTTTAAATGTAAAAGTGAATAATTATCTAAAGTCGTCATAGGTCCTAGAAAATACGTAGTGTTAGTTTAGTACAGAGGTTGGCAAACTTTTTCAGTGAGGGGCCACAACGTTTAATAAAGTCTAGAGGGGGCCAAAATTAAAGAAAAAATGCATTTTGTGTTAAATATTTAAATCATAATATTATAAAAAACATTACAGCACTGAACTACGCGGCTAGTTAAGCTTCACTTAACTAGCCTTCACTAGAGGTTAGGTATGCCTTTGTTATTTTTCTCGACCGTCGTAATTGTAGCGGGCCATATACTATCCATGTCGATGGACCCTTGGCGGGCCGAATTAAAGATGGCCCGCCGTTCTTTGCCCATCACTGGTTTAGTAACTATTTTATATTAGGTTTTTTTTATGATATTGGAAGGCAAACAAGGAGACGGATTTCTTGATGTTAAGAAATTCACGCCATTTTGAGACACCAAAGGTGGTAATGGTGCGTTGCCAACCTGAGGCCGGGATGTTAGGCCTCGAGCAAAAGTAAATTTACCGCCTACCTTACCCTCCGAACCGGAACACGTCATGACGTTATGGCGGCAGGAATAGGTAAGGCGGTACCAATCAGAGTGAGTCGCTGCGAAACTCTAACACCTAGTCAGATGTCACGGTTTTAGTGACGGTAAGCCTATGCTCGCCTTTTACGAGATGCCTGGCAGGAAGGCAAGTCAATTATGCAAAGGAGCCCGAACCAACATGGGGAAACATAATAAAAAATGGAAAGACATAATCTGTATGTATAGATCGCATAAAGTGATTTTTTAGTTTTGACTAAAAACCTTAATATTAAAAAGTGTGGATATTACCTACAACAGAAAGTGACTGTCACATACTATACAGTTATAATAGTTATAGTTATTGTGACGAGAACCAAAATCTACTCGTATTTTATTAGGACTGATTATTGTTACTATACAGTGATATAGTCTAATCGACAAAATTGTAACTTTTGTTCAAAATGTCGTTTAAAATTGTATCTCAAATATTTGTAAACATGTAAAAACTGTTAACAACAAAATATTGCTGCTACCCAATAAAATAAGATATTTGAATTGAAAGCAAAGATTTCCTCATTACATGTTAGCAATTTTTTCTTTTATTTTATATTTCGATAGTACCTATATAAAAAAAAGCAACGTGGAGTTGTGCCTTAAACTCTATCTTGTATATAAAATTCTTAAGTCACAATGTTCCTTCCCATACTCCTTTTAAACGGCTTGACAGATTTTCATGAAATTTTGTAAGCATATTGAGTAAGTCTGAGAATCGGCCAACATCTATTTTTTATATGAGTGATGAGGGCGAATCTTCCTCACACCCCTTAGTGATAAGGGTGACTCACCCCAATTTTTTCATAGCAGAACAACGTCTGCCGGGTAGTATCAATATAAAATTTAACACGTAATCTAAACCTCAATACATATGTCATTTGCAACTTAGGAATAACTTACATATCCCAAACTATACAAACATATTAGAAATGTAAGGAGCTATCTCGGATTGCCGAGTAGTACCTACTCGCATCTCGCCTCGGGCTATACTCAACTTGGCTCAGTAAGGAGGAAGTTGTTATGTACTGTTTCCAACTGACTTGCGTATTTGTTATATGGTTTAGAATATGCCACTAGCAAATATCTGAGGATTTGGTGTTATGCTAACACAATCTATCCACTGTTTTATTATTAAAAATACTTATTGGATAACGTAATATATAACGTAACGTAATATCCCGAGTGACGTTATGTTTATTAGAAATTATTTTTGAAGTGAAACTTCTTTAGAATCGTTGTGATTTCAAAACGGGTGCAACGGAAAAGCGACAGGTAAGAGACCAAAATATATATTTATCTCATTCTTTTGTCGATATACTGAAGTTTCATTTCTATCGTGCGTGAATCGCACACACGCCTTTTTTTGTTTTTATAATCTGGAGATTGAAGTTCCGATTTACTTCATAAAGTCAAGTCCAGCGCCGTATCAAGAGACCACAAATCTACTGCAGTACTTCTATTGAGTTTTATGCATCACATGAATTAAATTTTTGCACCCATTTTCTAGTTGTAGGGTAATTAGGTATAGCAGCAGATAACTAAATTATTATTAACTAACTAGTCGAGGCTGATTTATTCAAAAATATAATTTGGACAAATCACACATTTTCTGCAAATAAATCATTTTCATTTTTCATTTTCAAATATATTGTAATCTCAAACAAACCTAAGAAAAGTCTTAACGTCTTATCCTTGAGTAAACAACGCATTTTTAACATATTTACTTAAAGTCTGTTTTTTTTTTAGTTAGTTAGTAGTTAAATTGTCCCTTTCTGAGACATCCCTTTCCGGCTACGGCGATTTTTAGGCCAATCTGCCATGTCTTCTGTATTATTAAGTCTTTATTTCAGTCACTAGTCACTATTTACAAAGTCACGTCACGGTCTTGAGCGTTAAAGCGTTGGTGGCTTTACACAAGCTCACTTTGAGGAGATTTGGCGGCAGCGAGGAAATTCACGATACACTAATTTCTTCATGATTATTTCATTTGTGCACGTTCACTGAACAAAACTAAACTAATTCCCACCTAAATTAATTAATTTCACTCAATATAGACACAAAATTCAATAATTATGAAAAAATCGACCATCTTCATTCACGATGGCGCCAAAACCCGTTTTTTTTAGTTAATTTGCCCCTTTCTGGGACCGGCTAAGACCTTTATGCCATGCTGCCACGTCTTTCGTATTAATTAATTCTTACACGTCATGTCTTCCATACTAATTATTCTTATAAAGTCATTAGTCACTATTTACAAAGTCTCGCCAGGATCTTGAGTAAAGTGGTGGTCACTTTACACAAGCTCACTTTGGGAGAATTGGCAGCGAGGAAATTCACGATACACTAATTTCTTCACGATTATTTCATTTGTGCACTTTCACTTAACAAAATTAAACTAATTTCCACCTAAATTAACTAATTGCACTTAATATAAACACATAATTAAATAATTATGAAAAAAATACGACCATCTTTATTCACGATGGCTCCTTTGTTTTTTTTTAGTTTTTTTTAGGTTAATTTGCGCCTTTCTGGAGCCGGCTAAGACCTTTCGACTTTCGGCCATGCTGCCAAGTCTTCCGTTACAGTAAATTATTTTTCAAATTAAAATTTTAAAGTCATTTCTTCAGTTTCTGAACACATTTTCTTCCCCTTTTTAAAAGTCATTTCCTTCACTAATACAAAGGTTATTTGAGTTCTTCAATACGTCTTTAGTTTTAATTTCTTGAAGTTTACATATTATGTTTCTCCGTTAATTTGTTTTATAGAACGTCACATCCTTGAATTATGATTATTTTCACACAAATTATAAAACCAAAATTCTGAACACCAAAATCATCTTCTTTCATGATGGCGCCAAAACTTCTACGTCAGTGCATAAAGTATTTTTATTATTATTTTTTTACTTCTATACTTTATACTAGTCTTATATTATGTAATAAACCCATATCTTAATATTTCATGTCTTTTTCCCGTTTCGTCTTCAATTTAATTTCTTGTTCAGGCCTCTGCCTCTTCTGTCGTGATAGAACACTATAATAGTCTTTCACAAGTATAGTTTATTTAATAAATCACATTTACACGCAACTAAGTAATTTACTCTTTAATTAATTTACATATTAGACATTTTTACATTATATTACATATTTTTAGCTTAAAGATTGGAGGGAACCCTCGAAAAGCGCGCCTTCCCTCTCCGACCGTTCCCGCCAACCCCTTTTTTTAGTTAATTTGTCTCCTTGTGGGACCGGCTAAGAACCTTTTCGCCATGCTGCCACGTCTTCCGTATTAATAAATTCTTTTGCTTGTTCATTATTCTAAATTCACTTCTTCAGTTTCTTACTAAGTTCAAAGGTTATTTAAGTCCTTGTATACGTCTTGAGTTTGTAATTTCTTGACGTTTTCATGTTATGTTTTTACGTTAATTCATTTTATTACATTATGTCATATCCTTAAACAACATTTTACACAAATTATAAAGTTAAAACGCTGAAATCCAATAATCTTCTTTCAAGATGCCGCCAAAACTTTCAGGATTGTGTATGAATTATTTTTATTAATATTTTGTATTTCCCCTATCTCTTATTAGTCTTAGTCTTCAGTCTTCTGTCTTGTTCATGCCTCTGCCTCTTCTGTAGTGATAAAACAGTGAGATCTCCATTGTTTCCTTACTGACTTACAACAGTATAGTTAAGTTACAGACTCACATGTAGATAAGTCTTAAAAAAATATAGCAATCACATCCTTATTGTGTTTAGGCATGGTTTGCATGTTTCTTACCGTCATGACGATTGCTTAGATACTTGTTTTTCATCTTGTAATAATAAAATAAACTAAATTATAACGGCCCAAGAATTTTCAAACGCAATTTTACATATCATTTCACTTTATGAACTATAGTGGACAAAGTTTCATAATGCCACACAGAGTTGCCAGTTTAAAACTAAGCCTTCCGGATAATGCGGAACTTTTGCTTAGCAGCTGTTAACCGCGGCATGTTTTGGATATAATTTTAATATCTACAGTTTAAATCATCTTGTTTTAATTAAAATATTGAAATTGTAAAATTTCGTTTTTTTAAAAGATAGAAGATATGTCCTTAATAGCTAAGACAAATCTCGATCACTCCAGCTTTCAAATAAAAAGAAATCGCATAGAAATTGCTCTTATAAGAAATTATAATATCGTAGTGTTTGTATATATGCACACACACGCAAACACACACATACACACGCAAACACACACACACACACACACACACACACATACACATGTGGACACGTCAACTCTTGGTCGTTAAAAATATAGAGCAGCAGTGTGCTGTACCTGCCACTACTTAACAAAGGCTGCCGCCGTAAACAAAGAATTGCGCAGGCGGAGTACACCCACAAGGGAATTTATCAGTGACAAATTGTCACTTGACATCGAAATGCAGTGAATAGTTATGTTTGTTGTCTTTATCCTAAATGTTGATATAGTTTTCTAAGCCTTAAGAGTATGGTAAAGTGTATTAGTGTATTAGGTGCGATAGCCTTTAAGTTTACTTGCACAGGAGCCTTAACACCCAGCAGTCAGTTGACAACGCTCTAGTATCACATTAAGACGTCGATGATCATTTAATCAGTTATTAAGTCGACATTTGCAATAGAAACATCGTGTCTTAATCATAGATTAAATAGTAATTAACATCTCTGAGTGCAGCTGTTAGTGTATAGGCGACGTGAGTATTCCCATCATGAAGTTCCATTTACAGTTTTTTTCCCTTCCAAACTCTTTAAAAACGATTTCTTATTACTATCTAAACTCTTTGAAAACGTTAAAATAAGTATACGTAGATAAATACGGATTCTAAATTCAAAATTAAATTAGAGCGCCACATCTGCTAAATATTTGTTTATACCAAATCATAGAGCTCAGCACGTACGTACCAATTGGCATAATTATTACATTTATGTATTGTAGACGTGAACAAATTTACAAACGTAATTTCTTGGATTAAGTAACGATATAAATGAATTTCATCTATTTGCTTATATTGACACAGCGAATTGAATTGTTAAAATATTAATATTTTCATAAGTTCCTTTGAAAGATATTTTATCACACGATCGAGCACACGGGTCTTCTGATGGTAAGAGACAACACGGGTTCCTTGATGGTATTAAGGTCCAATAGACATCATATATGTTACAGGCGCGTCGACATCCTACGACCTGGATGTTAGGCCTATTGTTCTAGTCTACTGGCTACCCTACCGTCCGGTGTGAAACATGACAAAGTCACTATGGTAGCAGGAATAGCGGCGAGCTGGCGAGTTGCTGCACTCTACCACCAGTGGTCTTGTTGGTCAAGGCTTATATTTAATTGTTTACTAATTGCGAAAGAGGAAAATGGTCTATTCTGCTCACCGGACCCGGAGAACACCAGCCAAAAACTGCGTTCAAAACTATCCTATAACCATTCTTGTTTTTTTTCTCTATCGGTTTGTTACCTCTTTTTAACACATTTTCAACGAATATGCACAGTTGTTTTCCAGTTTTATATGACACATAGATTCGTTATCTGTTATAAAACTTTTTCATTTCTTTTTTACAAGCCATTTTGCAGTATTGATACATGGTTAAATCGAAACTAAAAATTAAGAGGAATATTATATATATAGAGTCGTATATGTATAAAAAATAAGTATTAAGTGTTGGCAATCATGAATGTATCCAGTGTATTACTTTTCATATTAAATTATATCATGTTGTCTTAGTTGTACATCGGATTGTATTTATTAATCAAGTATTTGTTTTAGCTATTATTTAAACCATTTGTTTTTGTCATAAAGTAATTGCCGGTACCTACTGATATTGTTAATTTAATTATCTGAATATCCGCTTGAATGTCATGTTGACCGCTAAAAGAAGTATTGATGTCGACTAAAAAACTTTATAAATAGTTTCGTTGTGGCAAGATGGCCACAGTCGTCGTACAATTTTGAATCAGTAAATATATTTGAAGATATAAGCAAGATTTGTTTTATTGAAAGACCTCAACATAAGTACGTTCTCAATATAAAAATATTTCAGTTTTAATTCCTTCCATAGGTACTAAAAGCCAATTTCATATAATATAATTTCATATAAGACCTAGTAAAATTATTATTACTTTTAGTAGTCTAGATCTCTAGTAGGTTACAGTAGTCGAATCATGAAACTAATCTCAACTATAATGGAATATTTAGAGATTCAACACGTTCATTTGTCCATTCGGCAGCCACTTTATTTCCAAACTATAAGGATCACACGATTGAAATTTATTTCCAAAGCACAATAACGTCATTTAAATTCTGTTACAAGTTTTTTTTACAAAAATGACAAATATCTTACTGTAGGTACATAGAATTTCATCAAATATGTAGATGCGGGATTTTTAAGCATCATCCAGACGGTTGTAATCACGCCCCAATCACGAATTCCACAAAGGTGAACTTGGTGGAAACTTTTTTTTGAAACTAATCGAAATTCGGATCAAATCTACGTTCCACACTGATGCGAACCAATGTTTATAAACACTATTTTATTTCGGATGAAATCTTCTTAAGTGGCTAAACATCTCCTTTATTTTTTTAAAAAAAATAAGCGGATCCGGATATACCTACACCAAATTTTTTACGACAGTTGGTTTGATTTCATCAAAGTGAACAAATAGACTTTGACATATTATATCACACATTCACAAATAGCAAATATAACTTTTCCATTCTCTGAAAAACTGAAATATAAAAAGTGAGTCTCTGTTTGTGAAAAAAATGTATTTGTTTTTTGGACATTTCAGTCAAATATTACTTACGGCTTACAATATACTCTTACTATGTTATTAAAATATAGGTACATGCTACGGAAACATTCAGTGGCGAGTTTAACTTTCCACTTTATTTCATATCTTCAATGTGCGGTAAAATAAAGTTTTTTTTTCCTAAATGCAGAAACGGATCATTTCTTTAGTCATGTATAAAAAATGTGCTAAAATAATTGTAAATTCCAATAAAAATACCAAATATATTCTAAATGTTATTTGCTGGCAATAATACTATGCAAATAAGGTCCAAAACACACTGTACCACAATTTCAGCAAACGCATAATAAATTATGATAAAACGTGACACCAAGCGCTTGCAAGAATCGCTCTTATCGCTTTCCGAATTCACATGGTGAAATTTGTATTTATGACGCTTTTGGATACTAAATTTTAACGAATTGTCAGTTTAATCTGGCTGTTACAGGTCATTGCTCAGCGGAATACTAAATAATAAACAGATTCAATAAACGCTTTGTCTGAAAAATATTTTTGCACGCTTTTATATATATATATATATTTCACATACCTCTGGACATACATACATATCCTCACGCCAAGTCCCTTTAGGGGTAGACAGAGAGTATCTATGCCAGACCTCACGATCCTAACAAACCTGTCTTGCTTCCCTTACATTTATTTTCGCTTTTCGTATGAAAAATGTTTGTATAAACACGCTGGTTTCGGAGACTCTTGACACCACCCTCGGATACTATCCGATTGATCTGATCGTGAAATGTCGGCCTTGGTCTCCACGGGTACCTTCATCCATTCGCATTGTATATCGCTTTGTCAATCTTTCATCTGTCATTCTTTCCACATGACCGAACCAGCGGATATCTCTGAACAAATTACGAGAATAGATTTAAATTCAAAACCAAACATTCTTATGGTATATTATGTTCTACTACTACCTTTATGTGTAGTCACTGTTACCTCTAAAGCCAGGAATTAACTAGACAGACATTCCTGCAAGCAAATCTGCAGACATGTTCGCCAGAGTGACTGCCAGTGTGGCAGACTTGCGAGGTAACCATGGTACAACACTAGCAAATATCACACAGAAGTATAGGAGGGCATGGAAAAAGGAAATTAAAAAATGTTTCGTTTCTACATTTTTTAATTTTCTTTTGTAGGTTTGTGATGCTTTATTTCGCCAAAAATGAACCGGTTTTAATTGTTCTTTTTTGGTAGAGTAAGACTTTATACTTGATACTATCGTGTTCCAGTTTGGAGGGTAGAGTAGTCACAGCACTTACTATAGGTAAACACTAGCCGTCTTATTAATAAACATCGACACTAACATTCCACAGATCAACCTAGTATTGTAATCTTTATTACACTGTGATACAGAAATCAACTTAACTCTTTTTAAGTTTAGAAAGAAAGAAAGAAAATATATTTATTTGCGGAATGTGTGTGTTGAAGTTGTTACAAAATTATTTAAGCTTTCTCACATATTTTACCACACTGTGGTGTGCAAATATTTGATATTTTTAAGTGATTATTTAATTATTTACACAATGTTTTAATATTCATAACAAATAGTTTTATTTTTATTACAATTTGAACTATAACTTACAAGCAACTTTAAAATGTTAATAAATTTAACCCTGTCTACCAAACTAACAACCAAAGATAAAGCCCGTCACACACGTAGCTATAATATATATTAGAATGAACTGTAGCAAGACATATTACAATATATTTTCTATACAAATATTCAAGCGACCGCACACGCAACTATAATGTATATTTCTATGACGCCACAAATGAATATATTATCGCATATTTATACATATTACTGGATGTTGTGGTATAGCGTGCAAACGCTAGGCTGATGATTAATGAAGGCAAAATATATATTATAGCATCGTCTCCGTGTATGGTAGCTTATTTTAATATATATTATAGCGCGGCATATTAATATATATTATAGCTACGTGTGTGATGGGCTTAAAGTTGGGTTGATGTTGTAGTCTGCATCGTAGTAAAATAAAGACACCAGGTTGAACTTTGAAGTACTTACATCCATGTTAATTAAAAGGACGGTAGTCGTCTTATTAACGTGCTCTGAGTAAAGTACTCCAGGTTTAGCCTGGTATTACAGTCTTTAGTATGATATAGACTATAATATCAACTAAATTTTACTCCTACGTAAGTTTGTGTACGTTAATTAATAGGACTGTATCCGTCTTATTAATAAACACGGAGTTAAGTACGCCGAGGTTCAACCTGGTATTTTAGTCTTTATTACAATGTGATACAGACTATAATACCAACTTAAATTTACTCATACCTTAAGCCGTGTTTATTAATAAGACGGCATAGGTTTAATAAAACATAGACTAGACGTCTATAATATATTGTTTAACCTTTAGTCATACAAAAGTACTTTAGTTTGTTGAGTTTAATTAGTAAACATTGGTGGTCTATTTAAAACTTGGAGTACTTTATATTTATTAATAAGGTACACGGCGTCTTATTAATAAACACGGTCTGAAGTAGTGCAAGGTTCAACCTGGTGGTATAGTGTGCCTTTCTGCCAGGAGGCTCCTAAAAGGCGAGCGTAGGCTAACCGTCACTAACACCGTGACATCTGACTAGGTGGTAGAGTTTAACAGTCACTCGCCTGGAATGGTTACCACCGCCTTAACTATTCCTGCCACCATAACGTCAGCGCTTGCCGTTGACGTGTTCCGGTTCGGAGGAAAAGGTAGCCAGTAACTTATTGCCTCAGGTTGGCAACGCACCATTACCATCGTTGGTGTCTTTAGGTGACGTGGATTTCTTACCATCAGAAAATTCATGTGCTTGTTTGCCTTGCAATACCATAAAAAAGACGGTATTGTTTCAACAAAACATAGACCAGGAGTTTTGTTAAACCTCTAGTCATATAAAAGTACTTTATGTTTTGTCAAGTTTAATGACTTGACTGCCGGGTTTTAATACCGGAATTGGATTTTTCCAATTTTCTAATAAAAAAAATGTTGGTCGGGATTGGAAATGTGCCCGGTTGGCGATAGGCTTGCCACCTATCACATTGTGGGACATAGTGTCTTCGGCTAGTCGTGAGTGCCTTGGCTGTGCCTCTGCCTACCTCTTTGGCGATATGGGTGTGAAGATACTTCTTTTTTTTTTAAGTTTAATTCGCAAAAGGTGGTGGTCTATTTAAAACTTGGAGTACTTTTTATTCATTACTAAGGCAATTGACGTCTTAATAATAAATACGGAGTAAAGTAGTTCAAGGTTTAACATAGTCTTATAGTCTGCCTTCCTACCAGGAAGAGCTCGTAAAAGGCGAGCATAGGCTTACCGTCACCAACACTGTGACATCTGAATAGGAGTTTCGCAGCCACTCGCCCTGATTGGTTACTACCGCATTACTTATTCCTGCCGCCATACGTCATGACGTGTTTCGGTTCGGAGGGTAAGGTAGCCGGTAAACTTACTTTTGCTCGAGGCCTAACATCTCGGCCTCAAGTTTTTTTGCTTTCCAATATCATTAAAAAGTCTTTATTGCAATGTGATAGAAACTAGAGGACATACATATATAATGATACTTATTCTGCTGTTTACAAACAAAAGTTATTTTAGATGCATGCTTACCTTTTCAAATGAAACAAATTATAAGAGATAGAACGTTTTAGACATGTCAAATTAGTCCGAACATGTCAAATTGAGATGTTTTTAATCAACGTTTTCCGAGTGAATGATTAAACGTCTGTAGAAATGTTGGGTACGATCTTATTTGACAGCACTAAAAGTATTTTGTCTCTTTCTCTTACTTTCGTTAAAAGAAGACATCCATAACTTAAAATTAGTTTAGTGAGTGCTCAACAAAATTACTACCAATATCAATTTAATTTTACTCCTACGTTAGTCCATGTTTATTAATAAGATGGATCATCTGTGTAGGCGTGTACACAGAAAAGACAAATCTTTGATCTCAGGGCGTGTATTTCTAACCATCAAAATCCAGCTGGTTGTTTGTTTAAATTATAATCTCTGAATTAAATTAAAATTTGTATTGTTTAACACATAAAAGCTCAGAAAATCCATGGAAGTAGCAAAACAATTACAGGTATAATGTAAAGGGATACTAGACTCAATATTAAGCGTTAAGCCCCATCAATGGCGACGTAATTATCACCAGACGCTTTGTCCCGCGAACAATAGGGCAAATCCGCTTTGTAATAATATTGCCTAAGTGATACATGTGTGAAACCGATGTATGGATCCTACATAATATTATCGCCTTATAATTGGGCCTGAACTCTTTCCTCCGCCATTGTGGTTTAGCGGTCCAGGTGTTGGACTTGACTTCATGAGGTCTCAGGCTCGATTCCTGAGTCGGGCAAAAAAAGAAAACTTGGTTTTTTCAATTTTCTAATTAAAAAAAAAATGTTTCTCGGGATTGAATGTATGCTCGGCTAGCGATAGTCTTGCCACGAATCACATTGTGGGTCTTTGTGTCCGCGACAAGTCGCGGGTGCCCTGGTTGTGTCTCTGCCTACTTGTTTGGGGATATGGTACTTGGAAGATACTTACTTAACTACTTCAGCTTTAAGTTTTTATAAAACTAGCTGAACCTTATCCTGCATTAACTAAAAATATTAAATTGATAAAAACTTATATATTCTTACCATATTTTCTATTTTATTCTGCAAAAAATAGCACAAAAAAAATTATTACCGAAATTAGTTTAGCTCTTCACGCGTGATGCGTGGGAAATGAGGATTGATTTTTAGATACGACTAGTTTTTTTATACAGAAGAGGCAAACGAGCAAATGGGTCACCTTGGACACCTTGGCAACACCATAATACCATAATATACATAGACACTTCGGTATCATTTATTTGTATGTATAGATAAAAAATGGTCTCAAGTGTGTCCTTGTCTAAATTACACTTAGATGAAGTACAAATGAAAATATTTAAAAAATAGTTTTTCCATGTTGGGCCTGGTCATATATTATGAGTAAAAGAGAGCATCTGCTTCCCTGTGTTGGCAAACATCAATTTAATGTATTATCTGTTCTCCCAAGAGGTTCAAAAATACTGTTGGCACAACAAGTGCACTTATGACGTATTTCTTTGATACCAGTAAACAACAGGTGCACTTGCAGGTGTGTGGGTGATGTATATATTATTATTATCGAAACCTCTTATTTCCATAGACACACCGAGTATGAGTTTTACAGACCAGTGTGATAGTCGTCACTGGTTAAGGTTTTCACTGGTATAGGTTGACAAAGAGATACTACTGGTCGTCATTATTTTAAATTATGATCTAAGCTCGGGCCATGGAATTTCGGAAGGGCATTACTTGGTCGGCGCTCACGCTTTCGGGTGGGTCGGAGCTCAATGTTTCGCCCTTCGCGACTTTGCTTGAACATGCATATCTTGCGGCTAGATAATATGACGTCGTTGCTTAGTTCAATTCATTCATCATTATTAGTTCATTGCTTATTTCGGAGTTATTTATCACATAACTTTATTATATATCATTATCAAAAAGTTTAGTGTCGATAAAATTCTGCAGTTACTTATTCCAGTGCCATATCAACTGTCATAATTCTCGACAGCACTATTGACGATATTGCAGGAATAGACAAGCTGGTGGAAACTGAGTGGGCTTATAATTCCTTTTGTTAGTTTTAGTTGATAGTGTTTTAGTCTTTGTTATCAACTCATATGTTGCGTTGTGTATTATTAGTAGATATTATGCGCCCGGTATTCTCTAACAGAATAGCCTAATTTTCACGGTATTTTAATTTGTGTTTTTGGGATACATTTTTTACAAAATTTTAATTGTTTGAACCTGCACCCTTTCGTCGCAAGTCATGCTACGCTCTAACTATTTTAGATGCTGAGGATTTAACTAATAGCGAAATTGTTTAATACATTCTTACCGTTTACCGACAGTTATGTGCTAGACACACGGTTCTGTATAAGACTAGACATTAAATTAATTCCTACAGATGAAATAAGCGAGTCTAATTTTATTTAAAATTGATGACTTGATTTGTGTCATTCTGTAAAAACAAAGCTTAATAATAAAGAACTAGCTGTTGCCCGCGGCATTGCTCACATGGTTGATGGTCTCACAGGTTTCCTTTATAAATGTGTGAAATTTCATGTAAATCGGTTTAGCAGTTTTTGCGTCAAGGAGTAACAAACAAAAAACAAAAAGACAAAGTTTCGCTTTTATAATATTAAAAGCATAACATCTATTTTTAAATTCGTAAGTGGTTTAAACAAATCGTGCACGAAACTGTCCACAGTAACAAATTTGTTTGTTGAAAATACACAAATGCCAACGTAAATTCGTTGTTAGAATATGAAAGCGAAAAGGGAATCGGATTACTCGGGTTCAGTTTCTGGGAATATAATAAAGGCTCTCGTTCCGTCTTATTTGGTTACGAGGAATACTCGTCTGAATGACGGTTGCTAAATTAAATTTAAAATGGCCGACAAGTGTGATAGATGAGAGATGTTTATTATTCGCAATCAACATTTATTTACTGGAATAAAATAATGATAGTTGTTGTTTGTAGTTTAACTGTAAAAAAACCTGTAGTTTCTGTGGTCTAGTGGAGTATCGAGTGCCAGACCTCACGATGCTAACAAACCTGCCTGGCTTCCTTCAGATTCGTTACCCTTTTCATACGAACACGGCGGTTTCGGAGACTTATGACACCACCCTCGGATAATATCATAGAACCTTGGTCTCCCAGGGTAGGTACATCCATCCACAATCGCATTGTAAATCTGCTTTGTCAATCTTTCATCTCTCATTCTTCCCTCACTACCGAACCAACGGAGCATGCTCTTTTGCATTTAAACATCAACACTTTCTCTCAATCCCACTCATTCTCAGATCTCACTGTTACGAATGCGGTCAGCGAGCATTACACCACAGATTTTCCGTAGGGCTCTAATTTTGACCGCATTTATGCATTTCATGCTTTTCCTGACATACCCAACTCTCAACCCAACCATACAATAACATTGGGACAAAACAAAATTATGCAAAGCGGGTCTAGTTTTCTGACTCAAAACCTCAATTTGAAATAGCTAGTTGGGTGACTACGCTCCATTCACACTATTTCCTGCACACACTCTCCTCTCCACATCCGCGGTGTACTTTCCATCCCTGCTGAAAGCGCAAGCAAGAAATACTATTTCATTCACTTGCTCCAACACTAAATCGTCACCCAAAACTCTTACATCCTTTCTGGCTTCGTCTCTCTCAAACACCATAAATTTGGTTTTCGTCGTATTCAAATGTAAGCTCCTCTCTTTAAAATCACCTTCCATAACTGTGAGCAGTGTCTGTAGCTCAGATGGTGTAGAGCCCAAAAGTACAGCATTATCTGCATAAAGCATACAGTTCACCACTTAATTGCCCATACGCATTCCCACGTTCATAAACATTTTAAACAAGCATGCCGACAACAGACAGCCCTGCTTAACACCAATGTTGACATCAAACCAAGGCGATATACAACCGCCCATATGCTTTACAGTTTAAATACATTGACTGCACCGCACGCAGCAAGGACCCATCTTTCCCATAATCTGGCAATCCCAACCATGTACAACCCTGTCAAACGCTTTTTCGAGATCCACAAAACCTCAGAAAACCTTCTGACCCACAGCCAGATGCTATTCTACAATGATGCAGAGCGAAAACACTTGATTCGTACATCCTCTTCCAGACCTGAAACCACCTTGAGTCTACCACAATGTTTCATCGGACCTCCTTTGCGTCCTCTTTTTAACTATTTTTCCATACACCTTAAATGCTAAACTGATCAAACTAATGTCCCTGTAACTTGTACAGTCTAAATACAATTTATTTAGAAACACTTGTACTTTCCACAACACATTTTATTATTTTTATGATTTTGCCAACCGATTTCACTATACAAGCATCATCAGGGCTATATAACAACTTGTACAGTCTAGGCGTGAACCCTTGCCTTTATACAAGGGCACGATGACCGCACGCCGCCAATCTTCGGGTGCTCTGAGGGTCTTCCAGTATTTGTTACAAAAAACCCAGAAAGAGTCCCGGACGGCAGGACCACAAAGTTTGATCATATCTAGTATATGCAAGTTCATCGGTTTTTTAACTACCGTTACGGAACAATTTTGTGGCTAGTATTAATATTATGACAGCAGATAGAACAGTATTTCCAATTCGGAAAATCTAAAGTAAGAAATATATGTATTGTACATTATTAAATTGCACAAAAAATACAAGGTGATACAGAAGTTTTATAGCAAGATCTTTATTACAGCAAACAATCCTAAACGTGATGTTAATGGAAAACTAACAAAAACAACCTATTAAGTATTTTGAAAAAGATGTAAACACCCCACATGACACAGTTTCTTAACTTTGTTTCTACAATACGGGTGGGCGTCATTTTGAATTTCAAATAATGTCTTCAGTGACACTTGATAGATTTGAAATAACCGATATCCGTCATACAATTTAATCTACCAACACGTATGACATCTAGACTAGTGAGCCATACACCGGTATTATTAATAATTGTATTAATATCTTTGACTACACTCCATATTACAAGCATGTAATTTGCTTACGTTGGTGTTGAATCATGTTTGTGTGAATTATTTAGTTAAATTTATTTATATTGCATCTGTGGTCTAGCGGTTCGGCGTCAGGATTGACTTCTTAAGGTCCCGCGTGCGAAAACACCAAAAAATTTTAAATTATGCTATTATGTTGCAAATATGCATATATCTGAACTTCAAATTGCAAATTTTGAAACTTGGAAACTTCACAACTGTATGGTGAATGTAACAAATGTTTGCAGTGAGCTTAAATTCGACATATGGTCCAAGCGCACTGCATGTAATTAACTTCGATCAGAAGTATGCAAGTCGGAAAATGTAACAAAGTGATATCATGAATCACTGTAGTGAGTCATGTGCTGGTTGAATAATTCAAATTATTAAACTTCTTGTGCTAAAGCAGCATTTCCCAAAGTGGGAATAAATAACGATAACGCCTCTTGTGGGTGCTGGAAGCCTAGAGAGAGGCAGTAATGAAGTCTGAAAAAAAAAAAGTTTTATTGAATTGCAGGCAAGTTAAATATGTTATTTTTGAGGTTTTTGATGATATAAAAACGGGGATAAGGTTGCTACTAAATTGATGATTTTCAAATAGAGCATCACAAAAAATAGGTTTGTTAACCTACCTAAGATAGTCCACCAAATAGTAAGTTTAAAACGCGTAATACGACAATAAATCATGAGGTAAGTATCTTCACTGAATACCAAAAGAGGTAGGTAAATTTGTTGTGATTGTTTTACCACGTGTTGGTTCGGGTCTGTAGACAATAGATTATCTGCTTTTCTGCCAGGCAGTTCTTAAGAAAAAAGCTCATTTTAAATTATAGGTACCAATGGTCCTACTGGTGGTAAAGTGATGTGCTTTTACTTGACCGGGTAAGGATAAGACCTATATCTAACTGTCTTCCTTCCTTCCGTCATAATAACATGACGACGACAGCGACTTATCTGTAACATCTATGGTATCTATAAGCCACTGTTGTCTGGAGATGTACATTCAGTACACACGGGCTTCATAGAAGGTACTACTTGCCCTCAATGCCGGAGGTAGCAAGCCTACGGCGCACTAATTCAATCCAACGTTGTTTTAATTAGAAATTAAAAAATCACAGCTTGGGATACCTGTTTTTGATACCCTAGAATTAAACTTGAGACTTTATGTAATCAATGCCAGCACCAAACCGCTAGACACCGCTGGCGACTAATGAATGAATGAATAATCACTACATAGTATAAAACAAAGTAGCGTTCTCTGTCCCTATGTCCCTTTGTATGCTTAAATCTTTCAAACTAAGCAACGGATTTTGATGCTTTTTTAAGAGAGAAAGTATTTAAAGAGGAAGGTTTATATGTATATGTTATACCCGTGCGAAGCTGGGGCTGCCGGTATAATATAATTTGATTTCTTATTTTATTATCACCATTTATGGTTCATTCATTCGGTCTCGGACCATTACTCTTGCACTGGGTTACCAAAGTGGAGTCACCACTCCATTTCACTTCTACTCTAACAGAGATCCTTGCACAGTTTGACAAGCTAAATGCCCTTTCAGCTGGAAACTCCATTACGCTGCGTCAGTGGTTTTATTCTCTGACTAATCACCTGATTACGGGCCTTTTTCTTTGAGAAACTTCGAAATTTAAAACAAACAACACTTATATGAACACAATTGATTACAAATAAATTAATTTCACCTCAAAAAATGGAAAGTATTCGCTGATTACGACAGAGATTGATTAGTGAAAGTAAATAATTATCGATAATGAATGCATTTTTCTTCGTTGGAGTCTTCGTTTTCGTTTTATTGGGTATGTACCCAGTAAGAAACGACGTCGATATTCTTGGCCCTTACCATGAGTTTACGGCTTGTCAAATTTACTGTATTCGCTACCGTCTCTGTAAACTATTTGTATGAAAACTGTGAACAGCGCCTCTATTGGGAACTAAGAGAAACATATTTTTAGACAAAAATTGTCATAACTTTCGACACGTGACTTACCGAACGTAATCTATACCCACCCATTACCCAAACATTTTATTAAATGAATGCTTTGTCTGAGTATTGTGGAAGTGGTCATGACTGCATCATAAGCATTTAGAGATTACAACCTACAATTCGCCCATTTATCTCGGCATCTAAACAGGTTCCTGTAAAAGACCGTTCGATACGTGAGCATGGCTCAGTACCAACATCTAATTAGTACATATGAGTAGTAAGTTAGAATAGTTAGTAACATAAGTTTGTAGTACGGGACATTTATTCGTAGAACAGAAATAGTAATAATATAAATGATAAATAAATGTTTCTGGACAAGCTACACAAATTGAATCTAACTCCAAAGTAAGCAAATTATATGCTTGTGTTATGGGTGTTATTCAACGATACTAATACAAACATACTTGCATAGTTACCAGAATAAATTTAATAAACACCCAGACCCGGAAATACAGAGGTTTAATTTCTAATTACACAAATGTCTGCTACTATCGGGAATCAAACCCGAGCCTCGCGGTTGGTCTGTGAAGTTAAGCAGTGAGGCGGTACACTAAAGTAACTTTGAATATACAAAAAATGTTTCTCCCATGTTGGTCCGGGCTCCTTTGCAGAATAGACTACCTGCCCTTCTGCCAGGCAGCTCGTAAAAGGCTAGCATATGTTTACCGTTACTAACACCGTGATATCCTACTAAGTGGTAGAGTTTTGCAGCGACTCACCTGGACCTTTGCCTTACCTATTCCTGCCACTATAACGTCAGTGCTTGCCGTTGACATTTGTAAGGTAGCCGGTAAACTAACTTTTGCTTGAAGTCTCACATCCCGGCCTTAGATTGGCAACGAACTACTACCAGCTTTGTAGTCTGCTTGTTTGCCTTCCAATATTATAAAAAAAACATTAATTTATTAGTTAAAACTAAATGCGACATAAAAAAACAACTCGCCAATTATTCATTTCCATGGCGCGACTATAAATTACAAGCGGTTGAATGACTGCGTAAATTACAAACCGGATATCCGGAGCTTTTCATTAATTGAGTGCATTTACGCGTCTGATATGGCTCGGGAACTTAGCACAATGATTGACCAATTGGTCGCGTGACGTCATTACAACCCTCAATACCCAACGCTTTATACGCTGTATGGATGATATGGATTTTATTGACATATTTACTATCGCCTCTGTAGCCTAGCGGGCCGGTGTCGGACTTGACTTCTGGAAGGGCCGGGTTCGAACCCCGAGTTGGACAACAAAAAAAATAGAAAATATGCATTATTAATTTTTTTAATAAAAATAATAGTAGCCGTGATTGGATATGTTTTTGACTGGCGATAGGCTTGCCACCTATCACGTTGTCCGACTAATGCCCGGTTCCTATAATCAACGAATCGTAATCCGTCAGCTAAACCATTCGTAGTTTGTTCAAAAGTAACGGAGCGTTACCAATATTTTCACAAAATGTTTAGAATCAATAGTCAGAAACAAGCAACCGTTGGTAGTAATCTTACTAAGCGTACAAAATACTACCATCCGTAATCAAAACGACTCGTTTTTTGAATATAGCAACCGGGCATAAAGCACGTAATAATCAACGACCCGCAATCCATTAGTTTAACCATTGGTAGTTTGCTCGATGACGAACGACCATAGCTTTTTACTATTCATACAAAATCTACCATTCGTTAGCAAAACGACTCGTTTCTTGAATATAGGAACCGGGATCGATTCCCGGGTCGGACACTAAAAGAATATTTGATTTTTCTAGTTTTCTAACAAAAAAATATTTGATTTTTCTAGTTTTCCGTTAGCGTCTTTGGCTAGTCGTTGGTAACCTGGTTGTGCCTCTGCCTTCGGGGATATGGGCGTGAATATACTCACTTACTTATATATATGTCTTGTAATCTGAAGACTTATTCTTCTTTGCTTTTATTTTTAAAATACATTTTTAATAAACACTGAAAGCCACAAATTCAACTTCCGTTATCCTTGTTTTCCTCGTACGTTCATTGAAAATCAGTTTAGAAGTGCGCAGAGCATTATCAGCTTATCTCCGATGCTGCAAATGACCATTAGCATTAAGATCGTACTGTCAATTAGTTAGCTAGTTCGATTAGCTAGTACTCGTAGCATACTGTGAATATTTAATTAGCGATACTATTAAATATTCCGTGTTGGTCCGGGCTCTCTTGTAGAATAGACCACCTGCCTTCCTGTGCCAGGCAGCTCGTAAAAGGCGAGCATAGGCTTACTGTCATTAACACCGTGACATCCTACTAGGTGGTAGAGTTTCATAACGACTCACCCGGATTGGTACCACCGCCTTACCTATTCCTGCCGCCATAACGTTATGACGTGTTCCGGTTTGGAGGGTTAGGTAGCCGGTAACTTATTTTTGCTCGAGGCCTTAGATCCCGGCCTCAGGTTGGCAACGCACCATTACCACCTTTGGTGTCTCTGGGCGGCGTGAATTTCTTACCATCAGGAAATCCGTCAGCTTGTTTGCCTTCCAATGTTATAAAAAAAGAAAAAGTAGACTTATTTGTGCATCTCTTTTAAACACTCACAAATTATTATGTCAATGCAAATTCATTTTATATTTACCTAGGTTGTATGTATGGTACTTCAATGCAAATTAATTTTATATTTATTTAGGTTGTATGTATGTCAATGCAAATTCAATGTATGTTTACGTAGGTTGTATGTATGGTATGTCAATGCAAATTGATTTTATATTTACCTAGGTTGGTTGTATGGTATGTCAACGCAAATTCATTTTATATTTACGTAGGTTGTATGTATGGTATGTCAATGCAAATTGATTTTATATTTACCTAGGTTGGTTGTATGGTATGTCAACGCAAATTCATTTTATATTTACCTAGGTTGTATGTATGGTATGTCAATGCAAATTCATTTTATATTTACCTAGGTTGTATGTATGGTATGTCTATGCAAATTCATTTTATATTTACCTAGGTTGTATGTATGGTATGTCAATGCAAACTCATTTTATATTTACCTAGGTTGACATTTCACCAAATTGCTCGAATGTCATCCATCGTGATACCCCATCACGAGTTAATTAAACCGGCGTCTTTGTATGAAAAGAAAAAACAATTAATAGAATTTATACTTGTTATCTTCTGCACTTGGTGAAATACCATTGTATACACACTGTTTTAAGGTAAACGCTTATACTTTTCCCCTATACAATTTCCCAAGCAGTAAGACTTGGGAATTTTCTCCCCGTAGATATCGTAAGAGCTTCAAATATTAATATTTTCTCAAGTATATTAAAGGATCACTTTCTGCGTTCACTGTAATTTAGTTTATCTTTGACTTTTCTTGTTTGTTTTAAGTACAGATTAAAACAAGCTTCTGCTTTAAGGATGATTTATAACGTCTAATGTTAGATTAATTTTTATATTTTTAGAGCACCGATGTACAGTATCTCGCTAAACCTTGATCCATACTTTAGGGTTGCCTGGAAGAGGTCACTGACTTGGCGATAAGGCCGTCTTTGTGTATCTTCTTAGTCTAAGTTTTTTTTTATGTATTTGTGATTTCTCTGTATTTGGTGCATAATAAAGAGTTATTGTATTGCATTTTTTTAAATTCATTTAACTCTTTATGTTATGCTATAGCCAACCGGCTTCACTTTTCACAGCATCATCAGGGCTTTATAACTAAAGAAATATAAGTCAGTTTTAATGTAATTGTCAGTGGTCAGTATTTGGTATGGTAATTTGTGTATGTGCGTGTGTGTGTATTTGCTCCATAAAGATCTCTTCAATCGAATGACAAATACGTAAAACGTACTCAATTCTGTACATAACATCCCGGCCTCATTACCATCTTTGGTGTTTATAGACGAAAAAATTTCTTACCACCAAGAAATGTTCATTTTTGTTTGCATTCCTACAATACACAATTTAAAATCCCCACATTCGCTAAAATATCATATCTCTCTCTCTCTCAGATCGCAGACTGCGTTCGTATTTAGAACGCGAAACTAGCGTATTTGTATGAAAAGATTAATGAATGTGGATGAAGTCAGACAAGTGTATTTCATTACAATATTTATTTAATCTTTATTCTTCAAATCAAATCAATACACAAATAGTTAAAAATTCTGATATTAAATCTTGAACTTATGATTAATCATATAAATTTAGTTTCTTTTATGTGAGGCAGAAGTAAAACTATGATCTACTGCAAATGAAATGTTTTTTTATGATATTGGGAGACAAACAAGCAGACGGATTTCCTGATGGTAAGAAATTCACGCCGCCTAGAGATACCAAAATGGTAATGGTGCGTTGCCAACCTTATGCCGGGATCCAAACCTGAACACGTCAACAGCAAGCGCTCGTATTATGGCGACAGGAATAGGTAAGGCGGTGGTACCAATGCGGGCGAGTCGCTGCGAGATTCTACGAGCTAGTAAATTCATAGTAAATTAATAAAAAAATATGTTCTTGGTTTCACATCAGTGAATAAAACTCAACATTAAAATAACTACGTTAATAAAAACTGACTTCGAAGCTAAAAAGTAAAAAAAAAGTTTTTAATATTAATTATACACTACCTATTATTTATATGTACCATTTGATAATAGGTTTTAAGTCAGTGCCAATCCTATTTAATAATTACTTATAATGTAATTATTAGTTAGTGGCTTGGCACCGACTTCATACCTAATAGAACCAGGATGTAAGTAATAGGTAGTATATAATCAATATTAAATATTTATTATTTATTACTTTTTGAAGTCGGTTTTTATTACCATAATTATTTTTATTTAATACACTAAGTACTACATATTTAAATAAATAAAATAGAAACGAGTAGGCCCACCTGATTAAATTTTTTTAAGCTGCATCAAACAAAAAAAGAATTTCGTAAATCGGTTAAGAAACCACGGAGAAGTCGGTGTACATACGTAAAAAAAATACACCGGCCTTATTGAGAACTTCTTCGTTTCGAATCAATAATACAAAGCTTATCCATGTGCCTGACAACTTATTTAAGCAAACCATATTCTTAAATCACAAAAAGAAAATGCACAAACACGGGAAGCCTCTTGCGAAAAAACTTACGCCTCTGGATCGACTCCAACCGACACGTTACACAACAGATATTCTACGATTCGTTTGGAGCTAAAAGCTTTGCCCAGTTTCCTTTCCATATTGCGAATGTTGATATTTATTAGATGGGTTTGGAACTTTATTGTGTGTGCTAAAATTGCCAGTAGAGTGTTTAATAAACTTTGCGGGATTTAATAATAAATTAGTATTGCAGTATGAGAGTATTGCCAGATCTTACGGCTTATTCTGGACTAATTGTATTTATTAGGTTAGAGTTTTGCTTACAGTGGTTTGCGGGTTTGTAATAAATTTATGGTTTTTATGAACATATTACTAGGTGTTAATAAAATCAGTATTTTTTACTCAACTTTGGAAATGCAGGGTATTGTTTTTAGAGTTCGTGTATATGTGAGTTTGCTTATTCCATTATATGAGATGGCAAAGTAGAGATTGTGAAACTGATTGGGGTAATTAGAATATCATCACTTTAAAAAGCCGTAGAAATTTTGCGTAGCCAATTTGAGACCCGAGTATGGGCTTCTTGCATATATATTTACTGAGTACTTTCTCCTTCAAATAGGAGAATAGCAAGCAATGACGCTATAGCATCAAAATAGTTAAGCCAATGGTAGATACTCCACCATTTAAGGATAGCGCACTCTTGGACGAGCCGCAGCGTGTTAAGTCGGGGCGCATCGTATTGCAACGTACACTTAAGGACAAATACACCCGGCTTGGCATACTGGCATACTACACACAAAATGTATGATAGTGATCTAGGCGGATCATATGGCAGCGATGTGCCCACCTTTTTTTAATTTACTAATGTTTGCTGATCTTGCAGTTTTCACCCGAATTTTCACCAGAATTTGCCGATGCGCTCCAATGCGGCTTTTAACAGTATGCATTATTTAAATTATTCAGACTGACTGAGTTTGGGCATTGTATTTAATTCAAATTACTAGATTGTTCCAGTGATGTAGTGGTTGATGGAGTTGTCACATCCTATAAATAATTTAATAAATTTCTTCAATAAGTAAATTGTGTTAGCTTGGGTCCTATTCGAGTTTAGAAAAATAAAGTAATAGATAAAAAGACACCGCAGCGGTCGGTTGAGCGTGAAGCAAATATATTTGTTAGCAGTAACAAGCGGGGGTGATAAATTTGGAATTTCTGCCAAGACTGGCTGCGCTCCACGAATTAGGTTTAGTCGCAGCCGAACATTACTTTTACTTGACTGTACAGAAAAGTGTTATGGTTTTAGTGTTCTTGTATTTGTAAGATGTTTATTTTTATCGTTGACATTTTACGACCAACGCTCTGGTATTATCTGAGGGTGAAGTCAAGAGTCTCAGGAATTGGTGTCTTTGTATGGAAATCCAGAAAGATCTGCGAAGATCTTGAGATTTGCCACTCCATGTTCCCTGCTTTCCCCACAAGGGACTTAGAATGAAGATATGTGTGTATTCATGTATGTTTTATTTCTTTGCAATTTTTGATGTCTGATTTCGAATGCATTAAGAAAAAAGTATTACATGGAGAGAGTAAGATGAAGCTTGTCAAGACCTATTACTTACGAATATTAAATTTAATTAACCTCACATTTTTCATTTCACCTTCTTAAAATAATTTACATAAAATAAAAGTTCCAAAACGATCCATCCATTCACACGTAATTCATTGACCAAAGAAAATATTAATATTTGGAGCTCTCCTGATATCTACGGGAAGAGAATTCCAAAGCCTCACTGCTTGCGTGGTAAAAGAACGGCTATAGTAATAAGTGTTACGAAAAGGAACTTGAAGAGTATAATTATCACTAGACCTGAGAAATTTTACCTCACTCTTACAGAACTTAAATCTCTCCTTTAAATAAATAGGCGCAAATGAATCAAAGAGAATAGAGTATAGAAGAGACAGGATATGGCAGTTCCGGCAGATACCATAGATGTTGGTACGTAAACTTAACTATAATAGGTGAAGAAATTCAAATAGTTGATGTTATGCTAAAAAATCGTATACGCTGGTAGTGTTTCTAGCAGAAATGGAAGTTACATGGATGTAAAAAGGAGAGTATGAGTATATGCAGGGAAAAAGTGCAAATGAACCTCTGAGTAAACTTTTTAGATAATACTAGCTGACGGCTACGCTTTGCTGTGCCTAAGTTTTATACACCCAGAGCCAGTGAAAATGTACAATATAAAAATGTACAAGTATTACTTATTCTAGCTTACATTATCGAATTCCTAAAACCACAAAGCCTCTGACATCTATCAATCTCGTATCAATTGTTTCAAAATATCTCATAATGAGATACTAACGGGATCACGTAGATAGATTATCGATATTAAATTGACAATCCGTTTATATTGTCTAATTCTGACATTGAATCCATTTAAGCCCCCGTATACGAGTACATAACATTTCATGTCCGCCGATGCATATTAGGGTCTTAATACAGGTGCATACTGCGACCACGGTTCTGCGTTTCGCGTCCACTCTTATCTACTGATTGAATTATAGTTGGACTACATTTGTAAGCACCGTAAATAACATAAAATAATACATACATGTTATTTATTACCTGTAATTAAACTGATTATACTTCAATTTTCTAGACCGCTAGTCATAAAAGAATATTTAAAACGCAGAATGGAGAGCGCCAGTGCTATGTGTAATTATTATAGTTACAAAAATGTAATAAAAACACATTCCTTTTTAATATAACATTTTTTAACAAGTTAAACGTTACTCAGAAAAATTATTTCGATAGAGAAAGAACAAAGGCTAATAAAGTGTGTGCGGTGCTTGACTTTTCTTGTAAAGAAATAAAATGAGTAACAGCTTTTTCGTTATGAGTGTACATTTTTAACAATAGAGATTACAAGTACATAAATATCAGAAATAAATTCTTTGTTATAAATATTTTTGGTAGCTATAACGCATCGAACTGTTGATTTAAAATTTAAAAACTTACCGATTTTTATTTATAGGATATTTCGACGCGAACATACGTTTTTCTCTACCTGACTAATTCAATTATATGGCATATTTCACTTTAAAATTCAGCCATTTGAATGCACGTTCTCACTATTTCACTAATACTGTTTCGCCCTTCTTTCTTCCGTTCTGTATGTATAGAATATACCATCTGCCGTCCTGCCTGGCAGCTCGTAAGTGGTGAAAAAAGGCTAAACGGGTCATTATCACCAAGACAACTGACAGTGAAAGAGAGATGTGCAGGAACTTGGCCGGGTAGAGATCCACCGCCTTACCTAATTCGGCCGCCACAATGACAATGCCACGTTACGGTCTGAAGAGTAGCTTAGTAGATTTGCACAATTGGTCTAACACTCTGGCCACAGGATAGCAATACAACTACAACATCTATGGTGTCTATAGGCTGCGTTTTTCTCTCACCGTTAGGAGAGCCGCTTATTTGTTCCCTGTCTTTTGCCATAAAAATATATATTCCTTATTATTTCACATTTGTAGTGATTTTCTACAGTTTTTTTTCAAAGAAATTACAAAAACTAAGTTTGTTTTGAATATTAGGAGAACGTCTATTGGATCAACTACTTGTTACAATATTTGTTGCTATAATATAGGTTGTTTTTTTAATATTGGAAGGCAAACAAGCAGACGGATTTCCTGATGGTAAGAAATTCACGTCGCCTAGAAACACCAAAGGTGGTAATGGGGCGTTGCCGACCTGAGGCCGAGATGTAAGACTTCGAGCAAAAGTCAGTTTACTGGCTACCTTACCCTCCAACCGGAACACGTCAACAGCAAGCATTGACGTGATGGCGGCAGGAATAGGTAAGGCGGTGGTACCAATCCGGGCGAGTCGCTGCGAAACTCTACCACCTAGTAAGATGTCACGGTGTTAGTGACGGTGAACCTATGATCGCCTTTTACGAGCTGCCTGGCAGGAAGGCAGATGGTCTATTCTACAAAGGAGCCCGGACCAACACGGGTACACGTTATTTCCTATTTGACCGCAAAAGGAAGAATTAGGAATTCTAATGCCATGACTGAATGTCTTAGATACTAATATTACATTGTTGCATTATGTGCCAGTCTTAGTACGGCCTCCTTTAAAGAATGTAGGCCTACTACAAAGAATCTCGTAAGAAGCGAGCTTTACTTTTTGTCACTGATATCGTCATCATGTGATTATGTAGTGTTCGGTAGCTAATTTAATCTAAGGGCCAGTAAAACTGCAAGAAACCGACTCCAATTTCATTACCATATCGGGATTTGATAATTTTCTATTTGAACAGATCGCCTCTGTGGTCTGGCATTGGATTTTACATTTTCACAGGTTCGATCCCCGGGACGGGCAACAAAAAAACATAGAAAATGTGTATTTTCAATTTTCCAACAAAAATCACGTTGCCCGGCAATGGATATGTGCCCGATTGGTGATAGGCTTTCCACCTATCACATTGTGGGGTAGATTTATGGATTGTCGTGGGTGCCTTAGTTACGTCTCTGCTTCCTCCTTCGCGGGAATAGGCGTGAAGACACTCTAAACAAAAAAATCAGTTAATTGATATTGTATTTTATTACTCAAATTATAATACTCTTGACCTAATAATTAAAGCAATTCGTAGAAAATTATTCTCTATTTCAAAATATCAAAACTGCACAACATTACGCTTAGAACTCACCGCGCGGTTTTTATCCGCGCCCGCGGCGATTGCGGGCCCGCAGATTCCGTAGAATCTATATGCAAAAAGTAAAATCACATTTCACGACGCAGCGCCCGCGGTTGTTTGCGATTCCCGCGGCAGCGGTCGTCTGCTCGTAGAATCTTTTGGCATATAAATATACATAGGCTATAGGCCAATCGTGACTAACACCGTGACATGTGACTAGGTGGTAGAGTCTCGCAGCAATTCGACTGGATTGGTACCACCGCCTTAGCTATTACTGAAGGTATCCAACTCACAGGGTAAGGTAGCCGGTAAATTTACTTTTGCTCGGGGCCTAACACGCGGTCTAAGGTTGGCAACGTGCCATTTCCACCATTAGTGTTTCTAAGTAGCCTGAATTCCTTACCATCCGGAAATCCGTCTGCTTGTTTGCCTTCTAATCTCAAAAAAAAACCTTAATTTAGGCACAATATGTGTTAGGTTGAGCGATGTTTGGTTGAGCGATATAATCGATATAATGATATCGTAAAAATAGCAACGTAACAAGAACTTTTGTTACTCAGTTTTGATCGCAAATAATAATAATCACGATGAATGAACCCGAGAATGCCTTCTGACACTATACTTAGAGAAATACTTTCTATGGCTTTATCCGATATCAACCGTTGCCGAAAAAAGCCATTCCTATTTTGATTAAAGGAATCTAATACGGTATCCGCGGGTGCGGGCAAAAACTGCGCCATGACTTCTTAGCATTAATGTTCCAGTTTTCACTTCTGCGGTCGCTCCCGGAATGCAAACCTTTGACTTTTTAAATCTTCTATTTTAATTATAAATCTACAAAATATTTAACGGCTAAAACTACATACTTAAATACGATGCATAATCACCAAAGCTAAAAGTTTTTTTTTTTGTTTTTATGTCATCATACTTTCATGGTATGAGTTAATTGAGGACGGAAAATTAAATATTATTTGCATAGACTATGTTTATAGCCAAAGAAAAAATATAAGAGTAATTATGTAGTTTCCACACACAAGCTTAACATAGCGAAAAATTAATCCACAGCTTTATCTCACGCAAACTCTCATAAACGTATTTACATTAATTTTATCATAATTAATCTTTAGTAGCCTTAATATTCAATATGTTGGTTAAAAATTAAAGTGTATAAGTGGAACATTATCATATTCTTCTGTTGTCTAGCGGTCTGGCGTAGCACTTGACTTCTTGAGGTCCCGGGTTTGCTCACGGGAATAACATTAAAACGAGCTTTTTCCAATTTTCTTGTAAAAAAGAAACTATATCTTAGGCCTGAATAAGTGCGCGGATGGCGATAGGCTTGCCACCTATCTATCACATTGTGGGACTTAGTGTCGTCGACTAGTCGTAGGTGCTCTGGTTCTTTCGCTGCCTACCTCTTTCGATATACATATCTTAACGTATATATTTCTTGTGTTCGTGTGTTTGTTACTGAACTGCTAGACGACTGGATCGATTTTGATGATTTTTTTTGTTTGTGTTCAATCGAATTCAAGAATAGTTTAGATTCACAATTTGGTCTCCTGAAAAATTATTTTTTTTATTATTTTTTAATATTAAGTAGTTGTTGATTAGGGAATGTTTCACATTGGATCCGACAGACTGCGCTACTATCGAAGTACGAATATTATATAGTAGCTGTTAATGTCAAGCGATACGAAGCTTGCTGTGTCGGCTAGTGTATTATATAATTTCAAACATCAACATCTTCAACTACTTAGAACCGATGCTAACGATTTTATATTAAGGTACCCTAGGCATTTAACGCCCACTTAATTTCAAATCAATATAATATTCAATGTAACAGTTGAATTAAAAAACTGTTTTGAAAAATTGTTTTATTGGCAAAAAATAAATGTAGAAAAATAACACTTAAGTGCTATCAGTCGCTTAAAATAATACAATCAATGCCTTTTTGAATTACCTATCATGGGCGTTGTTGAGCATACCGTTTTTAGTGGTACCCATATATTAAATCACGTATTATCTTAATAATTATAAATATTTTGACTTAGAGCTGTACAAAATCTAAAAGTACATTATATTTTTATTTTGTTGAAGACATTATAATTGTTGTAAATGGATTACAAATATTTAAATTTTAAAATTTTGTAACACGAACAACACCTGTTATACTTTCTACTTAATCATATTTACTAAAAAATAAATCACTTCTAAAATGCTTAGGAACTATATAAAAACAATATATAAAGGATTTTTTGTAAAAATATAGATTATTAAAAATGCTAATTGGGCGCAATTAAACGTAAATGGCTAATGACGCCCAAAAACACTGCGTCAAATAACGCCCATCCATTAAGTACAAAGCTTAAACATTTTTTAAATGTTCTCTTAAGGTTCTTCGCGGAATATTATACTTTGCTGCTGCTGAGTCAAATGGCATCTTTGCACAGCATTAATGGCAGCTTTCATAATTTCTTCAGACCACGACTCCCCTCTTTTCATATGTGTGGAATTTATTTGCTCGATCTGGAAAATTCAGATCAATTATTTTATTTAAAAAAAAAACATGTCTCGCACTAGGAAACAAATCATGTGTCGCGGGGAACTTTACAAACGTGGAATAAACAGAAACAATTTACGATTCGGACTCGCGAAACAAATATTATCTTTGCTTTACACAATTTTTGTCACGGGCGGGAATTGAACCTGTGACCTCCGGCTCAGCAGTTTGGGCCAGTAACCACTTGACTAACAGGCCAGCCAATTTCAACAGAAAAAAAGTCATTATGGTGCACATAATGTACTTTGTATACATACGCCCACATATGGTTGATAGCGCCCATACAGAGTATTAACGCCCAAACCTCAATTTACAGGGCGTTATTACCCAAATAGTGCCTTCTACCCAAATATCATATTATCACAAATAAGTACAAACAAATCAACGAAATTCTCAATAAAATAGAAAAAAGAGGTATCTAAAATCACAAAAAGCTAATCACAAAACAAGACATACAAAGCATAAAAATAAACTGAAACTTACCAATCTATCGGCGGATTTTTTATAATAACAGCCTGTACTGTCATAATCCTCAAGGTGTGATTCGTAACTGAGAATTTTTGTGGCGTGAGCCACGCGGCGTCACGTCCGCGCGTTCTCATTGGTTTATTCTTTGTGTGCGTGAAGTGTAACGTATCTCGCGCGGCATTATATCAGATTTTTAGCTTTCGGGCGGTATTAGACATTGAGCGTTTAATGCCATACCTACCTTATTTGTGAATGTTGCATTCCAGCTACAAAGACAGTAAAGTAGTGTGGCGACAAGCGGCGACAAGGAGGTATTGATATATTTGTCTGTCTCTATATCTAATTAGTCAAATTTTAACGGTACTCGTAGTACTAATCACTTTGAACATTATGTTACGACCATGAAACTATATAATATGTATTAATAATGGTTATTACACTCCTGGCAAAGACCTGACGTCAATTTCTAAATATTTCTGCCTCTTTCTAATTTTTTGGACTCTTTTTCTTTTTTAATTTGTTAATTGACATCAGAAGACTCTCGGGAAGAGTTGTCAATAATTTAGACAGAGACAGCAATATTTGAGATTGCAGTCAGGTCTTTGTCAGAAGTGTAATCTCCATTAGTAATGTAGCTTCTTGGTCACGACACTTAATAGATCTACGCTTACCTCCAACAATAACTAACAATACGATCTTACGCCTTTGCCAACATAAAATCACCTTTACCTACCCTTTACGATATCCTATTTATTTGGAGTCTTTTTGATTTCAAAAAGTTCTTATGCTAACCACACTATCTAGTGGGGTAACGAAGAAATTGTATTTATTTTCTGCAGTTACATCCAATGTTCAGTAGGAGAATGCCTATGCAACTGACCTGAAATATCGACAGCCTCCTTCCCAACCCCAAAACAAACTCATACGACACCAAATTATACTGGCTTCGGCGACGAAGAACTCTTTTTACAAGACACATCAACATGACTGCCTAGTTGGTCGAGTGGCTAGCGTACTCTCCTAACTGTTTTGACGAACCGCGAGGCTCAGGTTCGATTCCCGACGGGGATAGGCATTTGTGTGATGAACATTCAGATGTCTGAATTTCCGGGTCTTGGTTGTTATAAAATGTATCCTGGTATGTATTTAAGTATTTCTATGTAATAGTATCGTTGAGTAACACCCATTACACAAGCACATAATTTGCTTACTTTGGAGATTAAATTTGTGTAACTTGTCCAGGGATATTTATTTATCTTTTTACCGTCGACGGCGGTCTCAGCGATGATAAATTCTTTACCAATCAACGCCAGAGCCGAGCAACGAGCCGCTATTCTTCAATTCAACCCACTCAGTGACCAGACCGCAGCACCAAGACAAGGATCGAATCTCCCTCGGAGATAGCCTTTGTTGATGACCTGGTGAAGAATAAGTAGTACAATCCATTATGGTATTGTTATCCCGGTCTCAGAACTCTGCACCCCTACATAATCTGACGAAGTTGCAATAACCGCGAAAGAAAAAATTGCAAAAAAATAACAATACAGTCATAAAATATTGTATTTTCTCTCTAGAATTATTATATCATTTATATACCTACTTAATTTGTTTTAATAAGTTTTGACTGTGTTCATCTTTATTTTTTTTCAATTTTATAATAACTGAATTCAACTAACGCCAGCTCAGTGTCAGTAGGTATCACTAATTATTGTTTATTTGTATAAATAAATTTATTTTTTCTAAAATGAATGCTGTGTAGACCATTGCAGCGATAAATAAAACATGTGCTATTTTTATGTATTATTACTTTTAAAATGAATGCTGTATAGGTCAACATAGCGATAAAAATAAAATGTTTGTTTTGTAAACTATCAAATTATTAATTTATTTGTTCTCTTGAAATATTTTTTTAAAGCCTTTGTTTATGTCTTGATAAATTGTTATCATTTTAATTTTAATTTTGATTCTCGATTGTTTTTTTAACGGTGCATGCTGTGGCCGATTTATAAGTAGTTTCTACATTTAACTTTTACAATAAGATCTCTTGTGCTAATGTAATGTATAGATGTGAAACTGTAATCGACCCTTAATAATAAATAAATAAATAAAAAAGTCAGTTAATATAAAATAAAATACTTGCAAAGTTGTTCGGCAAAGTTGCAAAAACCACGAGGCTATCAATATATTTCTAATAAAAAAACAGTTAAAATAGAATAAAACACTGAAAAGATTTAAAATTGTTTTCACATACAAAAGAAACATTATTTGACTCATACAATACAATAATATTTATTGACTGTTCTGACTTCTATACACCATACAGATGAGTAACCTTTTCACTAAGTCAAATAGACGTTGGAAAATAAAATGTTATAATAAAATATTTCAACTAACCAATACAGCATATTGTGTTCCTAAAGCAATATAACGTAGAAATATTTTATTTGTACTCTTCAGTAAGAAGGGTTAGGGTTATAAAAATATTACATACCGCAGCGCTGCGGTCCGTTGCCGCGCACAAGTTACAAGCTATTAGGCTTAACCGACAAAAAGGTCCTCATTTTATAAAACTTTTCAGATCAGACTTGCCTTTTTTATTTTTTTTATTTTGCAATCTTTAATAATTATGCCATTTTGTGGTTATTGTTTCTGCTGTCAGGCTTGTTGTAGCATAGTAGATGTGGCAACTACTGAAAAAGTATATTAAGACTATTCCAGAAAAAATAAAACGAATATCAAAACGAATACTACATTCGTAGTATTTTGTTACCAATTCGTAGTATTTTTTTGTAACCAATTCGTAGTTGTTTGTTAAAAAAATACTACGAATGAGATACTATTATTAATAATATTCCAAGCAAGGTTTGGGTATACAATTTAAAACAAGTAAGAATTGCATAAAACCGACTCCCATTTCATTATCCATTAATTATAAAAGCAGGATAAAAAGTACGCATTGTCAGATATAACTTAGCGGTTACGTCCGCTTTTAAATGTTGTTAGCTTGCCTGTGGGAACCTGTGTAGATATCAGAATGAAAAGTAAACTCTTTTCATATACATGAATAAAATAACTTGTTTATTTCTTGTAGTAGGTATTATATGTAGCTTGCGGTTACGTGTGGGTATCAAATTTATTAGCTCGCCCGCAGGGACGGTTAGATTTCGGTAAAAAAAGTAACCTTTTAACGAGTGAAATGAGTTTTTTTTCTTATTATGCAGATGTTGCTTGCGCTTACGTCCAAGTGTCAATGTTACTTAGCTCGCCTTTGAAAACCCGTACAGATTGCGAAGTGTTGATGTTATAAAATGTTATACATCTCAGCGCTACTAACCCTTTTTTCGTGTACAATCTAAGATCTATTTGAACATACTATGTTCTTATTTTTAATAATCTTATAGCTCGTAAGGACCCAAGCACATAACCGCGTTGCGGCATCCTAGACGTGTCTCTGCCTTAGACGATCGAGATAAACTTATTGATTACTTGTTATTAAAAAAAAATTCTGTAAAAATAAATAAATAGTGCCGCGCCGCTACAATCGGCAGTGACGCTACTGCCGTGCCGCAACGTGCTTATGTATTTCGGTTTAAAAGCCTTCATTATATAAACACAATCGTTACACAATTTTTAAATTATCTTGCTGTTCTTTAATTTTTCTGTAAAAACTCATTTGTTTAGTCATTAAAGGGGGACTTATACAAAACTAAAAACTTAAATAAAATAAATATTGGAATACAAATCCTGGAAGTGTACTTACTATCTATCCATTTATTATTCTATCGCGTGGGTTTTATTATTATTTTATAACCATTTCCAGTTCTAAGTCAATAGCTAAAACTACTGTTATAGACCTGGGTGCTGATTATGTATCTCAGTTACCAACTCTTTCTTCTTCTTCTTTCATTAAGTTTTGGCCTTCACGTTAGTATTTTGCCATTCGTCAAGTAAAAATTTGCATCAAATTTTAAATCAGTTTTAGTCATCAGTCACAAGTCGTTAGTAAGTCATGTCAGGCTCTTGGGTAAAGGGCGGCCTCAGTACATAAGCTCTTGTAAGGAGATTTGGCGGAAACGAGGAAATACATGATACGCTAATTTCTTCATGATCATTTTATTTGTGCACTTTTTCTGAACAAAATTATACAAAATGCCACCAAAATTGACTAATTCCACTCAATATCAACACGAAATTCAATAATTATGAAAAAACTTCGACCATCTTTATGACCGCCTCGTTGGTCGAGTGGCTAACGTGCACGCTTAACTACATCGGCCAAACGCGAGGCTCGGGTTCGATTCCCGACGGGGGCAGCCATTTGTGTGATGAACATTTAGATGTCTGCATTTCCGGGTCTGGGTGTTTATTAAATATATTCTGGTATCTATTTAAGTATTTCTATGTAGTAGAATCGTTGACTAACACCCATAACACAAGCATATAATTTGCTTACTTTGGGGTTACATTCAATTCGTGTGATTTGTCCAGGGATATTTATTTTATCTTTTCTCTAATAAAATGGAATAGTTTCTATAATAAAATGGAATAGTGTACATCAAATAGCTGTCAAATGATGTCATCTGTGTTTGCTATCTCTGTTGTATTTCTGTCATTTGACAGCTATTTGATGTACACTATTCTATTTTGAGTTGGCAACTGAGATACGTAATCAGCGCCCTGGCCTTTTTATAGATTCTTTTAAATGATTCGTTAATCTAATAAAATTAATATTCCATCAACACAATTTTGCTGTATACAGAGTTAGGTTTATAAAATAATATTTACCGCAGTGCTTCGTTTTGTTGTTCAATGCTAGACTTACGACCTATTAGGCTTCACCAACATAAAAGCGCTCAATTTATAAAACTTTTTAGTCGAGATTCGAATTTTTTACATTTTAAGTTCAATTCAATTTTATTTATAGGTATGTATGAAGTATGTATCTTCAGGCCCATATCCAAGAAGAGGTAGGCAGAGGCACAACTAGAATACCCATGACTAGCCGAAGACTGTTAGTCCCACAATGTGATAGGTGGCTAGCCTATCGCCAACCAGGTACATGTCGAAACCCGGGCAAATTTATTTTATATTAGAAAATTGAAAAATTATCATTTTCTATTTTGCATTTTTGTTGACCCAGGAATCGAACGCGGGATCGCAAGAAGTTGAGTCCAGCGCCGAACCCCTAGACCACTGAGGCGATATTATATTATGTAGGTCTTAGTTTTTTTATATTAGTGTTATGAACCATTATTATAATTATTCTACCGTCAATAGTTAATATTACTTTAGTATAATAAGGTTATATTAATCAAACAATATAATTTTGCTTAGTGATTTTACGTTTGAATAATCGTTATATATATATTTTTGCGTAACCGTTGCACAGGTATGCAAGTTGGCCGAAGTCTAAAATGTCAAACGTTATGTATTTAATGTTTTTTTTTTATTTAAAACATTCTGCATTTTGTATGAGTAATGTTTAAAAAAGTACGATTCTGAGATTCGGATACAGAGTCTGTTTCAGAAGATTAGCTGTTTCGGTAGCTTATTATATTCTTCTGGGTTTAAAATCCAAGCGCCAGAAATAAAAAAATCTATGTTTCCAAAGTGAATGCGTCTATCGGAAATCCATTTTACTCTTTTGCAATTATTTACTAAAATTTGATCAAACTAATTAGTGGAAGTTAGCAATATAAAGCGATACCACTGTCTTTTAATTTTCTGTAATAGTCTGTGTCGCAATAAGTATACCTGCCTCAAAACAAGTAATTTTGTGTCGAGCCAACTTTATTATACATCATAATCGTAAAAGACAAAAGAATTTTTAGAGAAAAATGTAAGAAATATTTTATAAAGTCCTGGTATCCCCAAGGTGTTTTCATTACGATATCATCCTCAGTTTTTTCGTTTCGATGTAATGAGACCTTCCTTTTCCTGAAGATATCAGTATTCATCCTTTCCCAAGTTTGGCATTTTCAGATTTTACACGGAAAATTTGCGTAAAAATAAGTACATTTTCCCAACCGAATAGATATATAATTTAAGTATTGCGTGGGCTACGTATACCTACGTAAGACAGATTAGCGTAATGGTAGCGGTGGCACGATCATATCACAGACTAATACCCGTATTCCGTATCCGTATATCCGTATTAAAACTGATATTGAACTAATTGCTCATGAAATGCATGGCTTGACGTAAGAAACGCATAGCCTAATGTCGTACTTACTATGCCTACGCGTTTTTTCATTACTGAGCCAAGTAATCTCCTTGAATACGGGTGTACCTTTACTACACGTCATATGAAACCAGAGCCTTTACCATGAGTTCAGGGTTTGTCAAGTTTACTATACTCGCTACCGTGAACTGTCTATGTAAATTATTTGTATGAAAACTTTGAACTGCGCCTGTATTGGTAACTAAAAGAAACACATTTTTAGACCAAAAGTGTCGTAGATTTCGATACGTAGCTTACCGAACGCACCTAATCTATACCAACTTATGTTAAAGTCTTTGAGGTATTGTTAACTTACATTCAGTCAGAAAAGTATCAGGAATGGATATTTATTGTTCCAAATTAAAATGTTTGTTTTTTGTTATTCTTATATAGTAGTAATGTATGTATTAAATACAGTGCTGTTTTTAATAACATCATATTTAGTGTGTATTGCGAATTTGTCAATATACAAAAACATCGAACAAAAAGTTTGTCTTAAATTTTGCATCGGCAATGGAATTTCGTGTTCGTAGTCAAAGATGTTACAGAAGGCTTACGTTCAATCAACTTCATCAAAAACTCATGCTTATGAGTTGTACAAAGGTAGGTAGGTGGCAGGTACTCTGGTAGGTCATTAACGTCTGCAACATCACAATTATGAAGGGAACAGTAACTGAAAATTTTCATGTAACTTTTGCGAGAGATAACTGCCGAACTTAATGTATCTCATAAGTCAATCCGTATCATTTTAACTAATAATTTAGGAATATAAAGTATTGCCGCTCGGCTAGTCCCAAAAGACCTTAATTTTCACCAAAAACTCAATCGCAAAATAGGCGCTGAGGATATGCTACAGGGAGCTAATTCCAACCTAACATTCATGAAACGCATTGTCGCTGGTAACGAGACGTCGGTTAACGAGTTTAACATGCAAACTAGTTAAGAAGATTCTATGTAGCACCTTCCGACTAATCTGAAACCGAAAAAATCACGCGAAACTCGTTCAAAAGTCAAAGTCATGTTGAGTGTTTTCTCTGACTATCATAGAGTTGTGCACTCGGAAGTGTTGCCGGAAGGTCAAACTGTAAATAAGGTATTTAATTGTATAATATATAGAATGTAGAGCGATATTGGCGTTTAACGGCCAATATTAATAACATATCTACAGATAGAGATAGGCCTTATAAAGATTTGATGCTAAGATATTTTCTGTTATTTACTAAAAAATAACAATGGTTGCCTGGTTTTTAATCTAATGTAGCACTCTCTTATTTTAAATAGATTATTAATATTGACCGTTTGAGAGCAAATTCGATGAAAAGGACAGATTGGTGGAAAGAAAAATCTTTAAATTTGCGCCACTATAATGCGCCTTCGCACAAGTCCATCACTGTGAGCGAATTTTTGACCAAACACTCAAAAATACCATCCGGCAACCTCAATATTGTCTAGATATGGCTCCAGCCGACTTTTTTTTCCTTAACTAAATTTGCAATTTTGTTGCACCCGTTTTCAATCGGTTGAAGAAATAAAATAGAATCCGCAGTGAGAATGACGTAAGTGTATAGTTTCCGAAGAGGCATACTTTGAAGGTGATAAAATAACACACAGTTTATATTGTAAATTTTTTATGACATTGGAAGGCAACAAGCAGACGGATTTCCTGATGTTAAGAAAATCACGCCGCCTAGAGACACCAAAGGTGGTAATGGTGCGTTGCCAACCTGAGGCCGGGATGTAAAGCCTCGAGCAAAAGTAAGTTTACCGGCTACCTTACCCTCCGAACCGGAACACGTCATGACGTTATGGTGGCAGGAAGGCAAGGCGGTGGCACCAATCCGGGTGAGTCGTTGCTAAACTCTACCACGTTTTGGATTCTGTATAATGTATACGACGATTACGGATTGCTACGTGCAATTATTTATTTTAAAAGTTTTTACTGTGCACATTTATTTTTATCATATTATTATGGTTTTCATATTATATGTACTTTATTTCTTTGAAAAATGTATTAATAAGAAATTTCATTATTATAATAGTTAAAAGTCACATAAATGTTTTGTTTGCCTACCAACTTCTCCAATATAAGCATTTTCACAACAATAATATATAAATAAATATATTTATGTTTCGAAAAACTTCATAATATATTATTCCAAATTACAACAGTGCATCAGGAAAGAGGTTGGGATTATAAGTCTTTTGCAAAATACGAAATCACGGAATACGTTGAACACGGAAATCGACAATATTGCTTAGAGTGACAAAACAGTGGAATCGTTGGGAAATTATATCACCAACTCAAATTGATAATTCGCTTATGATGTTTCCAGATCTTACAAAAATATCTAATATATTTCTTTTTGTTTGCAGGTACAAATTTTCAAATTTTGCTGAATTGGAGGGAGGTAGAGAATAGACATTTTTTATTGATGTAAAATATTTAATATCTGTTAGATATTGCTTTACGAATTGTACTTTACTTAAATATTTCGCTCTGAATTTTTATTTGCCAAAGATTAAGCATTTTATTTCTTTACTAGCTTCCGCCCGCGACTCCGTTCGCGCGGATGTCTGTCTTCGCGTTATAAAACTGAAAAACTAAGTTTTTTTAAGTATTATTCTAGGATAAAAAGTATCCCATTTTATTCCCAGGATAATAAGGTATAATTATACCAAGTTTCATCAAAATCCAATAGTCAGTTTACACGTAATGCTTGAACATACTGACAGACAGACAAACATTTTTTAATCACACATTTGGGTTTGGTATCGATCTAGTAACGCCCCCTGCTATTTATTTTTTCAATATTTTCAATGTACAGAATTGAACCTTTTACAAATTTATTATATGTATAGATAATGTAATCAAGTTTAACTAAGGATATATATTTCAATATCATATTCTTAATTGACTTAGTCATTTGGACGACACTGATCTTATATTTTTATTTAATCGTTTGTTAGCATGTCTACTTATTACTAAACAAATGTATAACTACAATGAACGAGACCATATCATTAGGATTATTACATAATATTTATGGGAGCTAATTTAAAATCCGAGAAATGCTAGATTAAAATTCTTATAATAAAATGATGAAATGCGTACAAAGTCACAGGCTGCCATTAGTAAATGTTATAAATAACTTCGCTAGTTTAAAAATACAGTAAACCATGAAAGCAACAAATTCGTGGCTGCGACACATTTTTGTTTATTTTTTAATAAGATGATATAGAGATGTTTTACGATTTCCTCGTAAAATTCAAATCTCTGTGACATCTGTGTCAAGCCATGCATGCCCCAGAGAACGCGCTGGAGCTGAAAATAGTTATTTACTTTTTATTTAATAGAACATTAACTTGTAGACACGTGAATGAACAATTTATGCCAATACTATCTGTTTTCCCGCGACTTCGTCGGCGAGCTAACGTTACGATTATCATGCAACTTTTATCACTTATAACTAAAGACTTATAAATAACGTATTTTGGGCTTGACTTTTTAAAAACACATTCGTGTATTTGAACTCGGATCTTTAGGTATTTGGATATCTAATTTCATAAAAATCACTTAAGCCGTTTAGCCGTGAAAGAGCAACAGACAGTGTTTCGCATTTAAAATATTATAGTATGGACATAAGTATAGATTTTTTGAAATTTGATGCTTATATCCATATTAACTTTATGGAAACGATTGCATTTCTTTTACGTTTAAATGGTTCCTTTTTGTCAAAAAATTGGCCCCAGAAGCATATCAGTCGATGAAAATTTGAACGTCTCAGTTGCATTTTATTTGACATCAATTACATCTTAATGTAATTATTTAAAGCAGTCGAGTTTTAAAAGCCCTTTATCCTTTTTACATAAGTAATAAAGAAAAAGTTCTGCCTAATATTACAAACTAGCTGACCCGAGGAACTTTGATCCGTCTGAGATTGACAGCTGACTAAAAACATTTTGTATGGAAAAATGAATAGTGTTTTTTTTTTACTTTTTTCGTTTATACATCACCTTACTATAATAGTAGAACCTTCATCGAGCTTTAGCTAATAAACGAAGGAGCCAAGTTGTTCCAGTCATTTTTGAGTTTTACATTTATCTACATATTATAGCCTACCTATTCCTGCCGCCATAACGTCATAACGAACGTGTTCCGGTTCGGAGGGTAAGGTAGCCAGTAAACTTACTTTTGCTCAAGGCCTAACATCCCGGCCTCAGGTTGACAACGCACCATTACCATCCTTGGGTGTCTCTAGGCGGCGGAAATTTCTTACCATCAGAAAATCCGTCTGCTTGTTTGCCTTCCAATATCATTAAAAAAATATAATATAAAAGTTAATACGTGTAATAAACGCCGATTTTCGATACCCAAATAAAACCTCTACCGTTTTTTAATAAACTAGCGTCTCGCCCAGGCTTTGCTAGGTTATGAAATATACATTTAAACCTTCCTTTTCAATCACTTTATTTTTAAAAAAAAACGCATCAAAATCCGTTGCGTAGTTTTAAAGATTAAAGCTAACAAAGGGACATAGGGACAGAGGAAACGGTTTTGTTTTATACTTTTTAGTGATTTTACTTCACTTAATTATACTTCACTCTAGTACACATCACTATTTATAGTGATGTGTACTAGAGTGAAGTATAATTAAGTTGATATTATAATCTGTATCATATTGTAGTATGTTGAACCTTGCAGTATTTTACTCAGTCTTTATCAATAAGACGGCTTATATTTAATCTAAAACTCAAATAAAAAGTCTATTGTGTTATTAATAAACGTGCATGATCCTTGTTACACTGCGATACATTCTTACTTTAGTTTTTGTTTATTAATAAAACAGTAAGTAACTACTGTCTTATTAATAAACCCGGTGTAATGTACTCCAAAAATCAACCTGGTATTACAGTCTTTTGTTATAGTGTGATACGGACCATAACAGTAATGGTTAAAAACTTAACTTTACTCCTACTTTAGTCCATATTTTTAAATAAGACGCCTAAAGTAAATAAAAGCCAGACGTACTTATGAAGATTTACAGAGAACTTTGCAAAAGAGACAGTGGTAGTAATTTTTCTTCGCACTTATTTAACTAATTTGAAGTTATCTCTTTCTTCTTTCAACGATAGTTATAGAAGGAGACAGAACACGTTAAGTGCTGTCAAACTAGTTTGTACATGATATTTCTTAGAGACACTTAAACAATTTCTAGGAAAACGTTTAGTAAAAAAATCACAAGTTAATATTATGTTCAAACTAATCTAACAAATCTAAAAGGTTCCATCTGTTTAATTTTTGTTTTATTAGGAAAAGATAGCATGCACTTAAAATAAAATTAGTTTGAGCACAGGAGTATTACTACCAGTAGCTATTAGAATAAAATATTTTTTACTACGTTGGTCCTTGCTCCTTTGCAGCCAACTACCTTCCTGCCTGGCAGCTTGTAAAAGGCGAGCTTCGGCTAACCGTCACTAATACAGTGACATCTGAATATGTGTAGGTGTAGGTATTCACAGCGACCTACCCGGATTGGTACCTTGTCTATAAACTGTGAAAGTGTTCCGGTTCGGAGGATAAGGTAGCCGGTACACTAGCTTTTGCTCGAGGCCTAACATCCTGGTCGCAGATTGGGCAACGCACTATTGTCGCCTTTGATGTCTCAAGTAAATTTTACTATAAGGAAATCTGCTTGTTTGCCTTCCAATTTAATAAAAAAAGCTATATTTTAGCATTGAGTAAAACGCGCGTTGACAGATTTAAACATAGCTGTTCCTTATTAATTAAACTGAATTGGGCGATTACATATAGCTCATTAACTGTGGATTTATTTGACATTGCTGTCATTTTTAAAAACTATAAAAATATATTATTGATGTGTTATTAAACACACATTGTAGATATATCTTTTTATTTTTTATAGCTACTGTCACTACTTTGAAATTCTTTGTCTTTGTCTAACATCAGTAAATAAAACTCAGAGCACGTCTCGCTCTAGAAAAAAACGGACAGTTATTTAATTGGTTATTAGAGGTGTTATCTGAGTACAGTAAAATTAGGGGCTAAGTTTAATATAAGTAGATTAGGTAAACAACATTAACGCCTAAGTATATTTCGTATCATCATGTAATTATGCTTGTTGCATTATTCTCCTTGCTTATCTCCCTTACCCCATTCGTATCAGAGAGATCCGAGATAGAGTGGGATTGAAAGAAAAATTGTTAAAATTAGAAATTGCATGCTCCGCTGGTTCGGTCATGTAGAAAGGATAACAGATGAAATATCCTAAAAAGTAGATATACAAAGCGAATGTGGATGGATGCAGGTACCCGGGGATCAAACCGTTTCGGTGTTATTCGCAGGTGGTGTCAAGTTTTCCGAAATCAGCGTGGTTATGTGAAAAAGGTAATGAAGGTGGACGAAGCCAGGCAAGAGTGCCAGGTTTGCCACTCAACACTATTTGCCTATTCCGTAAAGGACTTGGTATGGAGATCTATATGTATATAACTATACTTGTAAACTTTTCTATACTATAAAAATATACCTACTGCAACAATTAATAGCCCATCAAAAATCTGCAACTATCACCGACACATTTAACTAATTTTCATATATTTTTCTATATTAAGATTTAAGATATTTATTGCAATGTAATTATTTTCAACGGGTTGTTATAAATAAATAAATATCCCTGGACTAGTCACACAAATTGAATCTAACCCCAAAGTAAGCAAATTATATGCTTGTGTTATGGGTGTTAGTCAATGATACTATTACATTGAAATACTTAAATAGATACCAGAATACATTTAATAAACACCCAGACCCGGAAATGCAGACATCTTAATGTTCATCGTATCTTGACTCCAAGTCTCTTAACAAGGTAGACAGAGAGTATCGAGTGCCAAATATCACGATTCTTGCAGATCGGTCTACTCTCTTGATTTTTATTATAATTAAATATCATCATTGTTTTAAAACTTGGCTCAAAATATCATGGTTTCGTGTATATTTTTTATTTTCGCAAAACAATTGGCAAGATAACCCAAACCTGAACCGGTAATGGTCGCGTGTCTTCCCCCAATTAGCTATTACTACTTTTTGGCAGTTGGAAGTCACAGCCTAAATATGACAATAAAGAAGAAATATGATAACCCCATAAAACCTACGTTAAAAATAAAAAGATTTTATGGCTTAGAAGACTAAAAAGGAGACGGGTTTTCCAGTGGGAGAAAATAAATGTCGCTACGTGGTCATGATGGCTTTTCAACCTGAGGCTCGAATGTTAAGATGTTTGGCTAAGTAGCATCTTCACGCCCATGTCCCCAAAGAAGTAGGCAGAGGCACAACCAGCTGAAGACACTAAGTCCCACAATGTGATAGGTGCAAGCCTATCGCCAACCGGGCTCGTATCCAATCCCGAGCAACATTTTTTTATGAGAAAATTGAAAAATCGCGATTTTGTTGTTGTGACCAGTTATAAAACTTTTTAACTGGAAGACTGCAATGGCAATCAACGATTTTATGACAATAGAAAATTAAAATGGTGCTACCGATCCCAAAGAGACGTTTTTAAAAATCTTCTTACTAGTACCACGGCGTTAGTGACAAAGAAATTAACAGCAACAATAGTGACAAAGAAATTAAAAGAAATTAATTGGAAATCACATATTGATTCACTTTGTAATAAAATTGATAGGTTTGTATATGTATTAAGAAGAATAAGAGAAGTAGCAGGTCTGAATGCATCTCTCTTAGCTTATCATGGATATGTTTCTTCCATTTTGCAATTTGGGGAAATTCAGTAGACTTAATTAGAATATTTAGAGTACAAAAGAAGTGTATACGGGCGATATGTGGAGTTAATCAGTTAGATTCATTCAAACCACTGTTTAAGTCGCTCAAAATTTCACCTTTACCATGCTTATATATCTTGGCTGTATGTGTATTTGTAAATAAACATCATCATTTGTTTCAAACAAATGCTGAAGTATTAAGAATTACACATTTCAGAAATACGTAGTAAGAAACTACATGTGCTTAATTAAAAACTCAATATTTATAAAAATAATGTATATTGCATGTCCATTCGTATATATAACCAAATTCCTGATAGTCTAAAATCACTTCCAGTAAAAAGATTTCGAAAGAAGGTACTTGATTTGCTATTAGAGAAGACATATTATAGTGTAAAAGATTTTCTTGCTGACAAGCTTAAATAAATAAAATGTATATTTATATTTTTTTAATAAATTTAAACCTAATTTTAGTAATAAAGTCACGGTTGAGTTTTTTTCGCCGTTTCTTCTCCCGACTGGCTAGGTTTGGAAACGGTGGTAGTGTACGGTAGACAGGACTAAAAATTAATCTACCTTTAAATTCATGTATAATAAATTATGAAACTTATGTTCGTAAATAAATAAAATGTTTATTAAAAATGTAAATAAGTGCTGCGATTTAAATGTACATTTTTTATAGAAATATGTAACATCATAAAATTTAACTAAATATTTGCACACCACAATGTGGTAGAATATGTTGTATTCTTAAATATCTTTATAACAACTTTTAACATACATCTTCCGCAAATAAATAATTTTTCATTTTCATTTCAACACTTGCCCCATAAAAGCTATTTAGCCTTTAATTTTTTTTAATGTTATATGAAGGCAAACAAGCAGACGGATTTCCTGATGGTAAGAAATTCACGCCAACTAGACACCAAAGATGGTAATGGTGCGTTGCCAACCTGAGGTCAGGATCTTAGGCCTCGAGCAAAAGTAAGTTTACCGGCTACCTTACCCTCCGAAACAGAACACGTCATGACGTTATGGCGGCAGGAATAGGTAAGGTGATGGTAACCTGCGAAACTGGTAGAGTTTAGTCCTAGTCCGATGTCACGATGTTAGTGACGGTAAGCCTTTGCTCGCCTTTTACGAGCTGCCTGGCAGGAAGGCAGAAGGTCTATTCTGCAAAGGATCCCGGACCAACACGGGGAAACTCTTACTCTTATAGATACCCGCCACAAGCTCGTGGTATACAGAAAGATCTACGTGAAACATATTTTTAGTTAAAGATATGTTGCATGCACCAGTAAATAATAAAGGACATTTTGTACTTTACATGGGAAATGTTTCAGAAACAATGGAATTCGTAGTGATGAATGTATGAAACTAGTGGTAGAGTGTAGTAGTTCATCAATCGCCTAGCGGTCAAGGTGTCGGACTTGACTTCTCGAGGTCCCGGGTTCGATCCTTGCGTCGGGCAACAAAAAGAAATTAGAAAATGTATGTTTTCAATTTTCTAATAAAAATAACGTAGACAGGGATTGGATATATGCCCGATTGGCGATAGGCTAGTCACCTATCGTGAAATACTTAAAATTTGGTAAGGTAGATCACCGCAGTTATTCGAGTGGCTAGCCTACATACCTAAATACACCGATCAACCGCGACATAAATAAATATTAACAGACAAGTTACACAAATTAAATCTAACCCCAAAGTAAGCAAATTCTATGCTCTAGTAATGAGTGTTAGTCAACGATTCTAATATATAAAAACACTTAAATACCAGAATAAATTTAACAAACACCAGACCCGGAAATGAAGACATCTAAATGTTGATCACAAAAATGCCTGCTCCCGACTGGAATCGAACCCGAGCCACGCGGTTGGTTAGAGTTGATAGTCATGAACGCTAGCCACTCGAACAACAAGGCAGTCTAATGTATTAATAGAGGTAAATTATAATTTAAATAATAAAAACAAAGCTCCTTAACAACTTCTTAATTTAGAACTTGCTGCTTTTTGTTACTTTATTTAATTTGAAAAACTTGGATCGTATTTTTTGTGATGTTTCTTTTCATTTAAATGCCTTTTAATCTGCTTAATTAGGTTAGTGCTTGAATACAGATACGCCAAAGTTTGTAAATTTTTAAGATAGTATGCTGATGTTTCTGGAAAGACATAAGCAGAAAAAAATACAGTCTTTTCAGCATAATATTTATTACATCACAATTCTAGCTGTCCCGTAATTTCTTCAACGTATAATTTTACTAAAAATCAATTTGTTTTATTTAGTTAATTTAGAAATCTAAAGCCTAAGTTACACCTTATTACTCAGCTCTCTGTCACTGAAAGTTCCGTCAACATCAGTCTAGCTGCTTCAGAGATTAGCCGGAACAGACAGACAGAGGAAATTTGTAAAATATGTTATTTTGATATATGTACCACATATAATTTCTAGTTACTTTATTATTACAAAAAATAGTCCAATTTCATTTATTCGAATAGATATAATATTTTAAACGATTTTCCACAATATTTAATGGTTTTGTATGACTATATGACTTGTGTCTTTCTCAAGAATGGTATTATCCAATTTGTAAAAAAAAATTCAAATTAAATTGGAAACTCTGAAAATGTGTGCAGTCAAACAAACAAAAAAAATTGCTGATATATCATGACGAAAGACGTAGAGCATAGTTAAATAACTTGTAAGTTGTAGTAACCTTATTCTGCATATTACAATATTCGCCTATTTTATAGTGACGCTTGAAAATAATTATACAACATAGTAACGCAATTATCTAAGCTCAATAAAATTGCACAAACCCGACTCTAACTTCATTCAGTCGTGTTTTGATCATTTCTTTTTCGAAAAAATTCCGAGGTTCGACATAAATGTTATTTTGATTCCACTACTGGATTAAAAAATATATCAAAATCATATCGTCATTGGTCGAATAATCACGAAACCAATATTCAGTCGATTGATAAGCTCCTCTTTTTAACCGATCCCAAACAAGGATAAGGTTCTGAATTCAAGTATATCTTTTTTATATTTGTTGCGTCATTACTCGTCCAATAGCCAACCGATTTTGATAGGTTTTTAGAAATTTATTTTAGAACAATAGATCACGATTTCGAGGTCGTCTTATTTTTATCATGATCCTACCATTGCTTTTTTTTAAAAAAAAGTATCTTCCCATATCCGTAAGCTAAACTTAATAGTGCATAATTTTTTTGCTTATGTTGGCGACCTTATCAATACTTTATTTATTTTTTATTATTTATATTATTATATATACTTTTATGTTATTTCATAATTCAAAAATTATTAGTTACAACTCAAAAAATATTCGTAGGATGTTGATAAAATGTATATGGGACCATTTCGAAATTATTTACGTAAGGAAATGGTAGGAGCAGGTTTACGCAGTTTTACTGCATTTAAATATTCGTCTAAATAGAGACCTTATTGCCCAATACTGCTGTAAGCTGTTCGGCACACGTCTTAATTTTAAATAACCTTTCTTTCAAGACGTGATATTTTATAAACTAGAAGCCTATTTAGTATTCAATCTTCGTTAACGTCTAACCCTAAAACATCCATCAGATAATTTCAAACCAATATTTTTAAGAGGTTACATATTGATGCGTAAAAATAGACTATGCTTATAACGTTCTACAAATATACGATGCCGGGTCGTGACAATCCCATCATCCGTTACTTATAATCTGGTTATATAGGTTAATCTAATTTAACCGGTGCAGCAAATAATAATTTGGTGTTGTGTTACTCGATCCCGGCAGTTACTGCGTTAGTGTCTGCAATCGGTGGTTAATAAAAAAACACACGAAGCGTAAGATCCTTGACCAGTTAAAGTAACGCGAAAATGATGTTTATGTTGTGTATAGGTGACAGTTATCTATTGTCATTAAATGAACCAGCTCTTTGTTATTTTTTTTAAAGGAGTTCAAAAAACATGCTATATTAAGAAAAGCAGTCTTGTTTTAATTCTTTTAAACGATCACAAGAGGCTGGTTCTCTTAATGGCAAGAGATAACGATGATTTTTTTTATTTTATCTTTATACAAAATAATTCAACTTAAAAAAGACTGACACTGAACAGACTGAACTGACACAAAATTAAGAAAAAAGACATCAAAATTAAAAACGTCACTAATCGTCGACAACACTTATTTGTATTGCAGCTAAGAACGACCACATCAACTTAAAAAATAATAATATGTACTGAAATCGGGCCATACGTCCATGATACGTCAACGTACATACATACACATATAAACACGTTAAACTTATAACACCCCTTTTGACTTATTATGTTTCTTTTTAACATGTATAATATTATTTACGTCCGTAATAAAAGTTTTAAAATGAATTTCGCGTATTTGGCAGTGCCCAATCTTAAAGTCAGTAATAAAAGTGAATTACTGACGGTGCGCGGTAGTAAACCTGGTTATCGTAAAAAAGGCAACATAATTGTAAAAATACGGACATTCGTTGTGTCTTAAATTTCGACGGGATATATAATTGATTAGTATAGTACCAATGCAGACTTATTAACCTAATAGTAAAAAAGTTGTCTTGTTAAACTAAGTGCAAGATTTTAGATTTTGCGTTCGACCGTCACCAAGCGCCAGTGTATGATAGTTATTTTTTTATGCGCTTAGTCACCATTCAAACACATTTCTTTTTTTATGGTAAAAGAAAACGCTAGCCTATAGACACCAAAGATGTTACAGGTGCGTGCTGTTCTGTGACCGATATGTTAGAACTTGCAGAGAAGTTTACCGGCAAGCTTACTCTCCGAACTTACTTACTGTCCGAATATGACCTACCCGAGCAAATTGCTGCATAGTACTCTACCAGTGATCTTAGTTTTCACCTCTTAATAGTTGTCAGATAGAGAGACGGATATTCAATTCTACTCAAGTGACCCGGATCAACACGGGAAAATGGTATGCACTTAACAACCTACTTTAAAGGGATATAATCATAATTATTATCATCATCATTTAGTGATCCTGATATGGCCTAATAAACTTATTAGTTATTATTACGACGGTTCAACTTTTCAATTATTTCTCAATACACAAGGTAGTCTTCGTGGCTTAGTTAAAATTATATTGCGGATTATTTTAACACACATTTTTAAGCTTTATGAACTTTCTATAGACATCGTTCACATACTTATTAAACCTTTATTTTATATAATAGACTAGCGGCCCGCTTTGGCTTTGTTAGGGTGTAAAATATACGTGTATTCTATTTACTAACTAAACTAAACTATTCAAGAAAACGCAGCAAAATCCGTTGTGCAGATTTAAAGATCTAAGCGTACACAGGGACAGCGTAATCGACTTTGTTTTATACTCGTACTATGTAGTGATGATATAATTTGAATTAATAATATTTGCATAGTTTGTGAACTTCGTGTTATACATCGTTTGCATGAGCTTGTGCACATATTACAGTTTGAGAAATATAAGAGTAATCCTAGTTTATTAGGGAATCATCTTACAAAACGAAACTGGAACAGATCCTTATTCCCAGTTTCGTAACAAACTCGAGTTAGTGTAAGTATACAAACGTTTACTTTCTATCCCCATTTGATACTTAATCATATGTTTGCTTGTTTACTTTGCATGCTTAGAAAATATAATTGTGTCTTTTAAGACAGTCAAAGCAAACAAATGAACCATTCATATTTTTTTATAACATTGGAAAGCAAACAAGCCGACGGATATCCTGATGGTAAGAAATTTACGGCGCCTAGAGACATCAAAGGTGGTAATGGTGCGTTGCCAACCTGAGGCCGGGATGTTAGGCCTCGAGCAAAAGTAAGTTTACCGGCTACCTTACCCTCCGAACCGGAACACGTCATGACGTTATGGCGGCAGGAATAGGTAAGGCGGTGGTACCAATCCATGTGAGTCGCTGCGAAACTCTACCACCCAGTCATATGTCACGGTGTTAGTGACGGTAAGCCTATGCTCGCCATTTACGAGCTGCCTGGCAGAAAGGCACATGGTATATTCTGCAAAGAAACCCGGACCATATATATATGCTATTTTTATAAATTAAAAAATAGTATAGCTTTAATTTTAATTACCAACAATAACAACATGGCCGATACAAACGAAATTATCGATCGTTATAGAATGAATTCTCCAAGTCTTAAAATTACGATAAAACGAAAACCAACTTTAATCTGTTTACTGATTAAATAGAACCGCTTTGAGAGGACAACGTAAGCCGAAAGTCTATTTAAAGTCTATGAATATTCAAACACTTTGCTCCTTAATGTTAGCTTTTGATCGTAATATTTGTTAAAACTAAGCAACGTATAAAGGAAACATTGAAACGACGTTATAGTTGGAATTAAACTGGTGTAATTTGGCTGTTAATAATTTTAGTAGGGGAAGGGGGCCCAAAACGGGCACCTTAAGGTTAAGTAAAAAAAAAACATGTAAATATGTGGTAAGCACAATAACTACTACTGCTATCAGTTATTAAATTTATTAAAGTTTGTTAATCAATATTTAAAATTTTCCTGTATCTCTAAAACATGAAGCTAGATTCAAAAAAGTACACTTTTCCAAATGCTCACTTTGCCCTGGGGAGTAGCCTAAAGCGAGCATAGCCATAAGGGCAATGCGAGCACGCAAGGGGTAATGCGAGCACGTACTAATTATTTAAATAATAGTGTATCGTTATGTATTTTTTATTGAAAACATATTATGGAAATTATGGGTAGCAATGGTAAATATTTAAGAAATACAGAAAAACTAGAATTCTTCTCTGTTAATTAA
>NJDD01005030.1:60203-78885 GCA_002245505.1 Calephelis nemesis | reverse complement strand
TCTGGAAGGAAGGCAGATATGCTCGTCTTTTACGATCTGTCTAGAACAGGGGTGGGCAAATTACGGCCCGCGGGCCGGATCCGGCCCTTGAGAGGTTTTAATCCGGCCCCCCAGGGGTTTTTTTTAGAAAAAATATGAACCTCCTTAAAAAGTTAATGGTCGAAATGTTAAAGACTATAGAAATTTGAACAATTAAAATACTGAATCGTTACTTCAAACATATATATTGCGTATTTCTTATGTTAAGACTTCATTTAAATAGATTTTATTTCAATAAAGAAATGTAAAATAAAAAAATATGCTATCTTTATACAACGTTTTAATATTTACTGCTATTTTTAAGTGTTTTAATAAACCGGCCCGTCTCAAGATTAATTATAATTTACTGGCCCGCCACTAGATTTTTTTTTAATTTACCGACCCGCGGTCAAAAGAATTTGCCCACCCCTGGTCTAAAAGGAAGTCAGATGGTCTATTCTGGAAAGGAGCCCGGACCAACACGGGGTAAAAGTTGTTTCATTTTACTTTGCTTTTGTGCAGATGCATAGTTTTTAAGTTGGTCGAGTGGCTAGCGTACTCGCCTAACTACATCGACCAACCGCGAGGCTCGGGTTCTATTCGCGACGGGGAGAGACATTTGTGTGATGAACATTTAGATGTCTGCATTTCCGGGTCTGGGTGTTTATTAAATTTATTCTGGTATCTATTTATATCTTTATATGTAATGGTATCGTTGACTAACACCCATAACACAAGCATATAATTTGCTTACTTTGGGGTTAGATTCAATTTGTATGATTTGTCCAGGAACATTTATTTATGTATCTATATATATATATATATATATATATATATAAATGAAACCCGTTTTCCTTGGTCACGGCATCACGCGTGAATGGCTGGACCGATTTCACTAATTCTTTTTTTGTTGTATTTGTTATTATTAGGAGAAGGTTCTTACGGAAAAAATATTAAGAAAATCTCTTAGAAATATTGAAAAATATACATTTAATTTTGCATATTTTAAAAAATGCGCGTAACGAATGTCAATGTCATTCACAGCATTAGACTATAGCACAGATTAGATATTAGTAGCACTATATTGAAAAAGTATTGTTTGTTCGGAAACGTAGTTACTTAATTAAATTCGAGCATCATTGGTTCGGAAACGTAATAACATTTTATTTTTTCCCATACAAACTGAGCGGGCGGTACGAAGTTCGCCGGGACAGCTAGTTTATTTATACAGAAACATTAATTTTCATAAGACATTCATCTGACATGCAACATACAATGCTATATAAATAATACTTTATTTAGTAAGTATGAAGTCACCTCACCTTGAGGTGATCGTTTGTGTATTCTCTCACACAACCGCTGATGATGTACAAATGATAATGTTACGTGGTCAATTTGGTTTTCACAATTCCACATTAGTATCGTATTATGCTCATTTATTAGATGAAGATGGAGAGTTTTTGGCATAATACATACATACATAAGAAATCCTGTCGCTTTTTTGTCGTCGGTGTCGTATTTGATGCTAGAGGGAAGGATTCGATTCCCGGTAGACTAGCACGCGTGAACTAAGATCCCGGATATCTCTTTATGATAACTAGTGGTCGCCCGTTGGTCAAAATTCGACCATAATAAATTTTAATATCTTGTTGATAAGAACGCCATCTTCGTTTCTCAAGACCAACTACTTTGTTTCCAAACTATATGGTACGCCATCTGTGATCTTTTATCGCTATCATCAATATATTTATTTGTGTGTGTCAAATGCATGGTATTGTGGGTAATGTTTTATTTATTGATTTAATTTACTTTATAAGCATTATTATTTTAAAATATTAGCGTTCTGCACTTCTCCTACACATTAACTATAAGTGTGCCAAATTTTATGCTCCTGCGTTCGCGCAATTTGCGTAAAAAGGGGTCCAAAGTTTTCCTAATAGAAAACTTTATATTCATAATTAATAAACTTCATCAAATAAATAGGATTAATATAGTTATTAATATATTTGTGATAGTTCCTTATTTTGAATTGCGTAGCTATTTCGTTACGTTTGAAGATTCAATAATTATAAAAAACAATATAGACAATGATACTTATCGTTAATAGTCTCTACCGACCACTCAAGAGTCAAGATAGCTTACAGTTTGTATTATTATCCCCGCCAATGAAATAATCATATAAAATTTAAACCAATTAATGTAATCTAAAGGTAATGGTAATAAAACTAAACTAAATTAGACACATACATATTAAATCGTTCGGCTAAATCAACAGTTGTTAAAATATGATGTAAAGTTCTGCTTCGCCTGTCCCGCTGTTATTAAACTGTTGCCGCCTTATCCGAATTTCGTTAGGTTTATTATAAAAAACGCGAAGGTTACCCGCTAATGTTTAATTCAATTTTAATTATAAGATAAGAAACTTTCAAGGTGACTGGGGCGTACATCTGCCAAACGCTACCGAGACACGAGAATTCACAAATTTTGCAACTTGTTTAACATCTGCCAAAGTAGTGACATCTGTCAGAGACATTGAATATTGGAGTTTTGGCGCCATCGAAAGAAAAGATGGTCTAAGTGTTTTCGTAATTATTGAACTTCGTGCCACCAAAATTGACTAATTTCACTCAAATCTCAATATAAAGTGAAATTAGTTAATTTTGGTGGCATTTTTTACACTTGTGTTCAGTGAAAGTGCATAAATGAAATAATCACGAAGAAATTAGCGTGTCGTGTATTTCCTCGTTACGGCCAAATCTCACTATATGAGCTTGAGTAATAAGGCCACTACTTTACACAAGAACCTGACATGACTTATGACTAATTATAATTAACTTCCAATTGTGGTGATTTTGATGCAAATTTCTACCTAACTAAGAAGAAAGAAGAAGACATTGAATATTGGCGTTAAAAGTTTACCTAGTAACGTAATGCCGGAATAGTCTATTACTGTTCTAACGTTTATATACAATTCTAAAATCGAAAATTTTCGAAAACCTGCATAGAAAAGACCAATCTCGATCACGTCAGTTTTCAAACGACAAAAATCATCATCGGGATTTAAAAATGTTGTGTCATAGTGTATTTTCCGAATTAACTCCACAACTACATTAATAAATTGTTTGAATTTTTCTTTCTAGCCACAGAAATCTATTAAAACTTGGACAAGGGAATAATAGGCTTCTTTTTAAGTAGATATCTTGAGTGGCTTTCGCTAAGAGCTATATAAGTTTAAAAAAATACGAAGCCGAAGTCTCATGCAAAAGCTAGTTAAAATTAAGAATTTTAAGGCTGTATTTGCGAATGTTTAATGTGTATTACTCATATTACTGGGGCGAGATGTTGAGAACTCAACTATTCAAATTGTATTAGTGGAGGAGATAATCGATTGATAAATTAATGCATTATTAACGAACTGAAAACAATTTAGCAAAAAATATTAAACCTTCGAAGAAACTAAAAACTACAAAATGATGCACAAAATGATAACTCAAAAAAACCATAGGGCGACTTTGTCATCAAATCCCGACCTCAAACTCTGTATCTCGATTTTCTTTTTTTATTTTTCGTTTCTTTTCCTTATTTCTATAACAAATGTTGCTTTATTTTAATAAGTGATGATTTTTATTTTGTTTAATTTTAGCTTTTATATATTTTTCTGTAAATTAAAGCATTAGATTACGTTTGTTTCCTAAACATTAATTCAAATGGAAAAGTATCCCATTCCTATTTAAACAATTGTATTGTTTTGAAGCTAATTATTCATAGAAGGCACCAACTTGGTAATTAACGTTTCGTAAGCATGATAATTAATTCGATTTGTACTAATCAATACAAAAGCCGCATCGTTGCTCGACTAACAGCGCTATTATACAATAGTGATGAGCGGAGCTAGATTATTTTCTCGGTCTTGGTTATCCTAAATAATCTTAAGACCAATATCAAAGTTTTCTCATCTATTGTAACAATGTGCAAAAGAAATCGAAAACATACTTTGAGAGCAAGTCGAGAGATTCACTTTTCATGTCTTAACCTATAATTGACCTTAAATACTGGAAAACTTAATTACAAGATTAAGACTGACGTTGTTCCTTTTTCAGTGATTAGTGAAAATATAAAAGCATTCTTGGTCTCTGGTTCGTTTGTTTTGTCTGGTTTTGTCTCAGACATTTTAATAAAGAAAATGGGTTAGATACTGACCGTGTAGAGAGCAAAATTAAAAGACTGTTTTCGGTACGTACTGCTTTAATATAGTAATTAATTGCAAGACCAAATACCATTTTTTTCTCATCACTATTGTGCAAGTTCGAAGTCGTAAAATAGTGAGCCGATGAATGTTTTATTAAACGGGTCGTACTTACAACTAATTATAACTTATTACCAGTTTTTTCTGTTTTACATTTGGGTGTAATATACTAGAAATAGAATTCAGCATGAGTTCGGTTCTAAATAAATCTCTCCAATTCCTTCTTGTACTAAAAGACAAGTTTTCTATACTACCAAGAACTATATTCATGCTGTGGTTTCCAATAAAGTTACAAATCACACAAATTGAGTCTAACCCCAAAGTAAGCAAATTATATGCTTGTGTTATGGGTGTTAGTCAACGATACTAATATATATAAATACTTGAATAGATACCAGAATAAATTTAATAAACACCCAGACCCGGAAATGCAGACATCTTAATGTTCATCACATAAATGCCTGCCCCCGTCGGAAATCGAACTCGAGCCTCGCGGCTGGTCGATGTAGTTAGGTGTGTACACTAGCAACTCGACCAACGAGGCGTTGTCATGCTAATTTCGAAAATAAATATTTCTTAATCTCGAACTTCGAAGTGAACATGTCTCGATTTCATCTGCAAGAGATCACTCAAAGTGTAACCTTTTCTGACGTTAAACCACTGCTAAACTAGAAATGACGCGGCAGATTCTGATGTTTACGCAACGGCCACCAATTGAAACGGCTACTTTAATTGATCGAGCACTTGCAGACGCGCTGCATTCAGGGTTGCCACAAAAAAATTATTATATTAAAATAAATTTATACATTTTCGAAGTATAAGAATTTGGGAAAAGGAAAAATTGAAATAAGTCAAAATTACCTCGATATTTATAAACGTCTATAAGGGTAAAGTACGAGTATGGTAATTACATTTTTGGAAAAATTAATGCCTTCGATGTATCGTTATAAGGTATATTTTAAATAAATAAACATAATTAATAGATATTTCCTACCACCTCCCATGGCTTTTATCAATGTACAAGGTACCTGATGAAGCTCGAGGGACCAAATCTTGGCTATTGCTTTATTACTCCACATACAGGGTGACATATACAGTACCAGCCAAATTTTGAGAATTCTGAATCGATAACATCTTCGATCTACGAAGTAATTAAAAATTTAAAAAAATCATTTTATAATTTTTATCCACTGCAAAATACAAAATGCATGGTTATACCGTATACAAACCATAACGCTGGTTCCAACCGGATGCAGTCGCATATGCATTATGCAGGTTAGTGACGTCATGACTCGTACTAGGTATGACAGAGCGTGACAACAAGTAAAGCAATTTTGCGGACTGTTTTAAATGAATATTATGTTTATAAAAGTAAGTATTACAATTTTGAAATAGTGTGTATTTAAAATGCATTACCATTTAAGCCATTTAAGCCCCCTTCTATTAAAATTGGGCCGGTTCTTTCAAAGTAACACTATACCTATATCTATTAAAAAATATACAAATAGCACAAGTTGCAATTTTTTAAAAATTTATTTTATTTATTCCCAAAAAGGTTAAATCAAAGCTAAGTCAAAGAGCATCAGATTTAAACAGTGGAAGTTTAATCAATTTTTTTGACAACCCTAACTCTAGCTATCACTTGTTGGAACTCGTTTTTTCTCACGCGAACGGATAAATTATGGTGAAGAGAAATTGTCAAGGTCTCGAATGACATAAATATGATGTTTAAAAATAACTCACCGTAATGAATGACTGTTTACTTTTGAAGTGCTTTCTATGGACATTTAATTCTCATGTATTATGCAACGAGCTGGTACCGTCAAATTACAGGATTTAACGGTAGATTATATGGTCACCACCATTACTTCATCCTGCCTTTTTAGTTTGTTTGCAAGGTAAGCCGGTAAACTTTCTTACGCAAGAGACTTAACATCCCCAACTTAGGTTTAAAAAGCATCTTTGTTTTCTATAGATGACTTGTTTTTTTTAATCTTAATAGATCCTCGTATTTTTTTTATTTTTATAAGCGTACCGATTTCGCTACCTAAAGCGTCTTCAGATTTATTGCACTATAAAATTTCTAATATTAAACTTATTTTTACTCGTAGTTCGAAATTTTATTGCTTACATTACTGTGATAGTTTAGTGTGTAATCGTACTGGATATTTTTATTACTCACGGTGATGGACTTTTTCTTAGAGCCGGCAATGGAATCTAGAATATGTTAAAAAACCGTTCGCTTGAATGTCTTCTTGAATTACGCAGTCTGATTCGTTAATATCCATTTCTATCTGAATAGAGGCTACGTTAGCAGTGTTTCCAATCACCATCCATACATTGACGAAATAGTGGAAACAGAATAAATTAAACGTATAATTGATGCATGTAAACCGTTCATGTTGCCCAACCCGTCAAGTGAATTTATGCAAATACTTCGCCACTCTTACCGTACGGAGGTGGAGGTGTTAGTTGACAGCAGGGACCGCTGAGATAGTGTAGCACGTACCTATCAGCTAGAAAAGCGAAAATGTCGATAAGCACGGTCAACTCCAAAAGTCAATAACCCAATTTTCGTTAATTTCTAATTAAATCGCTTGGGTCTAGCGGTTCAGTTGTTGGACTTGACTGCATGAGGTCCCGGGTTCGAATCCCAGGTAAGGCAACAAAAAGGAATTTTTTTTTCAAAAAAAGGAAAGGTTTTTCCCATTTTCTGATGAGAAAAAAAAGTTGCTCGAAATAGGATATGTGCCCGATTGGCGATAGGCTTGCCACCTATCACGTTGTGGGACTTAATATCTTCGGCTAGTCGTGGGTGCCCTGATTGTGCCTCTGCCTATCTCTTCGGGGATATGGGCATGAAGATACTATTTTTTTCTATTTATTTTTAGAATTTATCTTTACCGTTTTACTAAGATAAGTCAGTGGTTATGCGCTGTAAAAAGCGACCTTCTAGTTGAGCATTTTTTATAAAATATAATTATACGTATTCTATTTTGTTATTTATTCTATTAAAATCAATATTTTCTCATTATTCTTCTTACAAATTAATGATAAATATCCCTTTAAAAATACACAAATTAGTCAAACCCCAAAGAAAGCAAATAAAACGAAAAATGTGTAAATGAACATTGAACCATGTAATTGTAAGGTGTTTTATAAATGTTAATGGTAAGCACTGCAGCTAATATCTGTTAAATGTCGGTGTTTCGTTTAAATGAACAAGGATCGCGGAGATAGCAATATGTTTACTTGAAAACCAGTAATAAATCTCCTCTGCTTTACAATCAAGTTAAACTAAACTGACAATTACAAAACCGTTCAGAAGTGTTGAACTGATGTTTATTAATATAGTAGCCTGTTCTGAGCGTGTCTGAGGCCTATTTAGATTGGCTTTTGATTTTCTATTACGTAATTAACTAGCATCTTAGTGAAAGGTACTTCGATCAATTAAGGTGCTGTGTTAAATTACACCGAAATAAAAGATGGATTACGGAAGTACCGAAACTTTTTTTTCGTCTTAATATTATGTGAAAATATTCTAGTAATTATAAAGTTTGAAACCCAGTAAAGTGTACAGAACGGGTTGAAAATTGAAATCCTGTCTGATGTAAAATTGTTTCTTTCTTTAAAAAAAATCTAAAAACTTGAATTTGAATTGGATATTCGTTTGGAAATAATGGTTCATAAAAAATAAAACGCTTAAATAAGTTTAAAGTAAGTAATAATTTGAATAACCTTGCTAACTTATTTTAAAAATGTGTTAAACTTGAACTTTTTAACGTATAGCAAGCACACTTTATAAAAAAGTGTGTCACAAAAAGTATCTATGGAATAGCTTGTTAACCTTACAACTTTTTTATTTAATAAATAAATAAATATTTAGAAAGGAAAATGGGCGTACGGATGTGATGACCCTATCTCCTGTTAGTAATCGAGTAATTTAGTTAACTGGATTATTTCAACAGTACAGTCAGCCATAACTAGGTGATAGAATACTGACTAGCAGCTCAACCGGATAGGCCCCTATTGACTTACCTATTCCTATCACAATAGCGACAGAAGCATTGACGAGGTACGTGCTAGAGGGTAGTATAGTTGGTAGAATTGAAAACGAGTCCTAAGATTTACAAGAAAGTAATGCGCCAGTAATATCTATGGTGTCTATCGGCAACGGTTGTCTTTTGCCATCGTAGGAGCCATTTGCTTGACTTATAACATAAAAAATAAATAAGTATTACCGGTTTACCGATTACCGACGGGGGCAGGCATTTGTTTGATGAATATCTATATGTATGCATTTCTGGCTCTGGGTGTTATTATTAAGCTTATTCTAGTATTTAATTAAGTATATCTATGTAGTTTTATTGACTTAAACGCATAAAACAATCATTTGTTTACTGTGGGGTTAGATTCAATTTGTGTGTGTGTTTAAAAAAAATATTGCTTACTTTAGTTTTTATTATGATGTAGATTATAAATTGTAATTTTTGTAGGATGTGGTGTTCTTTTCATGGGGTATTTAATTGATTTTATAACCGACGAAAAAACGAACTAAGAAGTTTCTCAATTAGACGTATATGTTTTGTCGCCTGTGTGGTCTAGCGGTTCAGTTGTTGGACTTGACTGCGCGAGGTCTCGGGTTCGAATCCCGGGTCGGGCAATGAAAAGAAAATTGGTTTTCTCCAATTTTCTAATTAAAAAAAATTGTTTCCGGTTGGCGATAGCCTTGCCACCTATCGCATTGTGGCTAGTCGTGTGTGCCCTGCTTGTGCCCCTGCCTACCTCTTCGGGGATATGGGCGTGAAAATACTTTTTTTTCTAAAATAAGTTTAGACAGTCAGTATCGCCACCAATGTCGTGTTAAAAACTTAAAATTAATTTAATGACTGTAATATTGTTATCACCCATATTTAATATATCAAATTACATGCGATATGCCTAATGATACATATTTTGTATTACTTAATAACACCCAATTACACAGTATCGCAGGTGTTAATTAGAATATTAACAAGATTGCAATATTATCAAATACGATTAGAACAGTAGATTAGCCGCGGGGTATAAAAACCTGAGATGACGGTAATATTGACTAATGGTTATTTTTATCCAGCTGTGTCAGAAGAAGGGTAATGTTTTTCGAGCATATATTTTTATATGATGTGTACATCCATTTGTTTGATAGGCCCTGTAATAGCCCCGACGACTGGAAGGTTTTTTTAAATATGAGGTATCGCTAGATTCATCCGAATTGTGGTAGTAACAAAAGATTAAAATGTTAAAGTGGCGCCCGCAAATGGAAATAAAGGAGGTGGGGGATTGTTTGTTACCTACCATAGCAATATGGGTATCAAACGTAAGCCAGTAAAAAGACTACAGAAAAATATACGTACCTACAATATTATGTTTATAAGCGGTTATTTTTGAGGAATTAATTAATAATATTTAAACAAGGGAGCTCAGAATGCGCAACAAAAAAAAAGTGGTTTTTCCAATTATCAAATAAAAAAATGTTGTTCGGGATTGGATGTGTGCCCGGTTGGGGAGAAGCTTGCCACCTATCACATTGTGGGACTTAGTCTAGTCGTGGCTGCCCTGGTTGTGCCTCTGCCTACGTCTTCGGGCGTATGGGCGTTTTTTTATCGATCATTATTTGTCTAGTAATTATCGATGTGTATCGAATGATGAGTTTCGAAAAATCACATTGTATAACGGTCAAGGAAAAAGTTAAGATGAACAACATCGAAAGGTTGGCAACCTGTCTGGCCCACTTGTATTGTTTAGCTACAATTTACATGGTATGGATTTGCATATTAGGAAGTGGGACACTTTTAATAGGCTCCATTTGTGAGCTGAATGCGAGGTCGCCAGTTCATTCAGTGGCTGCTGTTCTAAAATGGTGGATATTGTTTTTTATTGCGGACACTCTGGCCTAATACCCGAATTGTGGCAACTAAACTTCCTGTTTCCAATTTTTTGTTTATATTTAGAATAAGCTATAAGAGGCTGGGAGACTAAAAATATCCATTGCCTCGGCCTAGTTTTTGTTTTGTCTCTGAAATGTCTCTTATTACCAAGAAAACTTTTTTTACTTTGTTTCTTTATCCTTTCCTTAAACCGCCAATGAAATTAACATCTAGGTTACCTAGTACCTAGGATATAATTCTATTTATATAAAAATGAAATCTTTTTCAATCGCCTCTGTGGTCTAACGGTTCAGTTGTTGGACTTGACTACCTGAGGTCCCGGGTTCGAATCCCGGGTCGAGCAACAAAAAGAAAGTTGGGTTTTTCCTATTTCTAAAAAAGGACGTTGCTCGGGATTGGATAACATGTGCCCAATTGACGATAGGCTTGCCACCTATCACATTGTGGGACTTAAGTGTCTTCGGCTAGTCGTGGGTGCCCTGGTTGTGCCTCTGCCTACTTCTTCGGGAATATTGGCGTGAAGATACTACTTTTTTTTGAAATCTTATTCCCCGTGCTTCATAGTCTGAACGAATTGATACATTCTTGCTTTTTATTATTTTTGAAATTACTTTTTATTTGCCTATGATTACTTCATTATTTTTTGTTGTGTTAATTTTTGTTCGGAGAAGGTTTTCATGAAAAGAAAAAGCGGGAAAATGAGTTAGTAGCTGATGATGTCAAGCGGGTCGGCCAGTAATAAATTAATATCTGGACAAATTATACAAATTTATCTAACCCCAAAGTAAGGAAATTGTTTTATTGATGTTAATCAACAATGATTAATTGAAGATACACTAATTAGTAATTATTAAATTCAATAAACACTAAAATCAGAAAGTAAAGACATCTAATGTTCATCACACAAATGCCTTCTCCCGTCGGGACTCAAACCCGAGCCTCACAATTGGTCGGTACGCGTGTACGCTATCTCGTCGGCCAACGAGGCGGTCTATAATTATTCTCTATGTGTGTGCCAAATTTCATGAAAATCGGTTTAGCAGTTTTCGCGTGAAGGAGTAACAAACAAAAATACAAACTTTCACGTTTATAATATTAATAATAGGATTAGTCATAAGATGTCACAGAAAGTCATATCATGATTTAGGAGTAAGCAGTGGCCTCCTTACTCAAGCTCGTCTCTAATTTGCTTATGATTACTTCAGTTGTGCATTTTAACAAAACACAATTGATAGTATGCCAACAAAATCGACTTATTTTACTCAAACCATCTTATTAATAAACAATAAAGTACTTCAAGGATCAACCGGGTATTTAAAGTCTTTATTACAAAGTGATACAGACTATAATATCAAATACTCCAACCGAAAATCGATTCTAGTCTTTTTACTAGGTTAGGTAGCGGTAGAGTTTCGCAGCGACTCGGCCGGATTGGTACCACCGCCTTACCTATGCCTGCCGCCATAACGTCAGTGCTTGCTATTGACTTGTTCCCGTTAGAGGAAAAGGTTGCCGGTAAGCTTTCTGCTGCTCGAGGCCTAACATCCCTGCTTCAGGTTGGCAACGCACCATTACCACCTTTGGTGTCTCTAGGCGGCGTGAGTTTCCTACCATCAGACAATCCGTCTGCTTGTTTGCCTTCCAGTGTCATAAAAAAATTAAAATCCCAGTATACTAAAATTTCAAAGTGGGTGCTGCTACAGCTGAAAATCGGTTCTATTACCTCTCTTCTAGATTCATTTAGGTGTCTCCTTTGATATTGTACTATTCATGAATGCCTCAATGGTTAATGTATGTGTTTATGTTGGTAATATATTTAACTGCAATATCCCAGTTAATTTAATGTTAAATATATTCAATATTATATCAGTTATGGCCTATGCAATGTAAATCTCGCAGAATTACAACCATAAGATCGTGGGGTTATAAACTTGGGTCGTAAATACGTACATGGTGAAAAGGTTTGTTGATTGGTTTGTACGTAAATTATAAGAATCAACGGTTGAATGTTTAATGTTTACTGGACATGAGAGTGAAGGGTTATACGAGTACTTTTTTGTTTGCGTTTTTAATGCGTTTAAATTTACATACATATATACATATCTACACGCCAAGTACCTTACGGGGTAGGCAGAGAGTATCAAGTACTAGACCTCACGATCCTGACAAAACTGTCTAGCTTCCTTTACATTCATTACCCTTTTCATACAAACACGCCGGTTTCGGAGACTCTTGACACTACCCTCGGATAATATCAGAGTGATCTGATCGTGGAATGTCAACCTAGTTTAGGTTTAAATTTAAAACTATATTAGCTAGATTGCTTAATGCAATTAATTATTGTTTGTGATTTAGTTATGGTTCAGTAACTGGCTGTCTACTGCGATTTCTCTCACATCGGAACTAAAGGTCATAGCGTATAATCAGAAATCGTCCTATAAATAATAATAATAAATAATATTCCTGGACAAGTTACACAAATTGAATCTAACCCCAAAGTAAGCAAATTATATGCTTGTGTTATGGATGTTAGTCAACGATACTAATACATAGAAATACTTAAATAGATACCAGAATAAATTTAATAAACACCCAGACCCGGAAATTGCAGACATCTAAATGTTCATTACACGAATGTCTGCCCTCGTCGGGAATCGAACTCCGAGCCTCGCGGTTGGTTGGTGTAGTTAGGCGTGTACGCTAGCCACTCGACCAACGAGACGGTCAAATATAATATGATCCGTTCTGAACTTTGTACAACCAGCCAAAAGATAACGAGCCAAAGTCACATCTGTGGTGTTTATAGACCACTGTTGTCTCTAACTATTTGAAGAGCCATATTGTGCATCGTTACTATTTTACGTTACGTTAAAAAGGCAAAAAACTGACCGCGATTTGATATTTCTTGTTCTGGGTAAATAGGTCATGATTCCAAGGTTATTAGGTATTGTTGGTAATTTTATGTACCTATTTTAACGTTCGATTGTCATTCTTCTCGGAATCATGGAAGGCAGAGTATATCGAGTGCCAGACCTCACGATCCTGACAAACCTGTCTAGCTTTAACTAGCTGATCCTAAGTCTCCTGTATCCTGATGTGTAAGGGCCACTGTTTTTTCTTACCACCAGGAGAGCAGAGTGCTTGTTCACTGCCTTATATTAAAATGTAACCGATTCTTAATTGGCGGTATAGTCAGGTAGCAAATATAAAAAGGCGACCATTTATATTACATATTTGTTGTTTGGACACCAACAGTTTGCTCTCAAAGATGTTATAAATGTTACTGTTGCGTCGCCATCTCGTGACTGGGATTTAAAGCTGAGTGTATCAGTCTACCAACTATGTTACCATCCAGAACGAAATAGGATTATGGCGAACACTAACGTTACAGCAGCAGAAGTATGTAAGGCGATGGTACTTCTAGCCAGTTGCTAAACAGCACTCTACCACCTGTATCTGACTGACGGCACTTTTCATGTTACCGGCACTAATGGAATAATCCAATAACCTGAATGATTGAATTACCTGGCGAGCGATAGGGTCGTCGCATCTCTATACTGTTAAACAAATCAAGCTTGTGAAATATCTAACTTTATGTTATTATGAACTAGCTGCAACGAATTCGCTTCTATAATAGTTGATTTTCATAGATTAGATACAAACTTTCATTCCTATTCATGTCCTTTGGAGGTCGATTTAAAAAAACTGCCTTTTTAAACTCAGATATTAACTATATACATGTCGAATTTAATCAAAATCGTATCAGCTGTTTATCAGCGAAAGAGCAACAGACAAAGAGACTTTCGCAGTGTAATACTATAAGTATTGAGTATGGATTAGTATAGATGTATTACAAGATAGCTTAGAAAAGCGATAGACATGTTTTCTTATTAACTACAATAATAGATGACGTCTTGTCATGCTAAACTCATGAAATATACCTACATCATTATCTGCAGATATAATCTATCAAATACCATAAAAACTGAACATATTCTCAAAGATGACGCAACAAGAATTGCTACTTCCGCGTTTATTCACTTAAGAAAATACTACATGTGAATAGAACATTCGTGAAGAAGATACTTGGGCACTTAAACTGTATTGATCTAAGTCCCTATATAGAATAAATATCTTTCTGCTAGACAGTTCGCAAGAAACAAGCATAGGTTACATGGATCATTACCAATTAGACCATTTGGGTTGTTCCCCATCCAGTCGTACTGTTACTCGTTGGGAATTATTCATTATAAGTATCCCAACGAGTGATAGGTGTTATTAATACACTTCAACCAGTCACACTGTTACTCGTTGGGAATTATCTATATATTAATACGTGATGCCAAAACTTTTGTCCCCTTACTACGAAAATTGCGCGGACGCAGGAACATAAAATTTGGCACACTCATAGTTTATGTGTAGGAGAAGTGCACAACGCTAATATTTTTCAATAATAATGCATATAAAGTACATTAAATCTATAAATAAAACATTACCCACACTACCATGCTCACACAAACAAATATATTGATGATAACGATAAAAGATAACATATTATGGCGCACTAAAAAGTTTGGAAACAAAGTAGTTGGTCTTGAAAAATTAAGATGGCGTTCTTATCAACAAGATATTAAAATTTATTATGGTCAAATTTCGACCAACTGGCGACCATTATTAGTTCATTATAAGTATCCCAACGAGTCATAGGTGTTATTAATACACCTCAACCAGTCCCACTGTTACTCATTGGGAATTATCCCATAAAAATATCCCCACGAGTAATAGTGTGACTGGATGGGAATAACCTGACTGTTGGTAGAAGACCGCTGTTCAGCAGCTTGTCTAAGTATGGATCCACCGCTTTATCTATTTCTGTCGTGTAAATGTTTGGCATTGCTATGTTCATCCTTCAAGTAAATTGACTTTGCGCATTAGGCCCAACCTCCCGGCCATCTGTCACATCTATTATACACAAACTACGGTTGTATACACAAGAGGCAAACGAGCAAGTGGGTCACCTGATGGAAAATGATCACCTCCGCCCACGGACATCCGCAACACTAGGAGTATCACAGATGCGTTGCCGACCTTTAAGGAATTAGTACGCTCTTTTCTTGAAGGTCCCTAAGTCATAATTGTTTGGGAATGCCGCCCTCGGTGACTGAATCCACAAAGGTGTTGTGCGGGGTAAGAAATGTCTTCGGAATCGAACAGTTGTAGATCGCCACGCATCAAGATGATGGGGATGATACTTTAAACTCTGTATATAAAAATCAGAGAGTCTAATACATGTAAAGGAGATCGTTAGATCTTTTCATCCATATTTGTCAGATTGTCCGTCTGCACTATACTAAAAAGTCAGCGGGATCTTCCACAAAAAGCTCTAAATAATCACGTGAAATTGTTAATCGAAATGCATTCAGTTGATTTTGCGTGCTTAGATTATAAGCTAACAAACACACTGAAAGGTATAAACAAATGTTATAGACGAAATAAGTTATTCTCTCTATATCCAAACATATTTTTACTTTTTAACCCAATGCATTCTACACATTTGACGAACATATGATACTACCGTTGTAGCATTATCGCTTCCTTTATTGCTTGTTTTGGCATAGACCTTGAATATGCAAATATATATTATAATGCTTCACACCTCCATCAGTTAGCAATTTGTGCATATATTTTAAGAGAATTAAATTTATCTTCAGAATTCACAGGTTTTTTATAATGTCTATTAAAATTTATCATTTTACTGTCTTACTTTATTGTGAATACTAAGATTTTTAAAATTACAAAATTCGTTTTCTATGTATTGGTACAAGAACATTGAGGCCTTCACATCTATAATGAGTATAGACGGATCATATTTTGGAGCCAGTGCCTTTGCAATATCCTAAGGATATCTGGCTAATAATAATTATATATAACCTCGTAACTACTTGCTTGTATGAATAGAGCCTTAAATAGGTATGTTTTTTATAATATGCCTTTACCACATCCGTTCTTCGGTTTAAAATCATGTGACTCGAACTCTAAATAGACAGTGCCCTCGTAAGGATTCCTCTTCAAACTTCAAGGACTAAACTAATTTTAACTAAATTCAAAGACTAAAAAAACTAATAATCAATTGTGTATTCTATCACCAGGACTACAAGAAGCCGTTGGAGGAGAGCAGTCCGGCGATACTGAACGCCAGCAAGATCCAGACGCTGTTCCACCGGCTGCCTGATATCCTGCAATGCCACCTGCACTTCCGCACCGCTCTCGCTGATTGTGCGCGCACGTGGGACCGCGACGAAAAGATTGGTACGGACAAAAACTACACACAAAAACTTATACAAAAACGCTCTCTTTCTTTTGAGGTTCCCACACCATTCTAATGTTTGAAAAACACGTGAAGCTAATTGTTATGGTCATATTATAAGGTTAGTGACAAGAATAGTTATATCGATTATTCATCTCAATAAGTACCTACAAAGATTTTTAACCCCCGACGGAAATCGCGAAGACGGAAGTAATAGCGTTAAGTTTGCCGTATTCTATTTGCAAGACACCGCATGTCTTATTACACATAGATTAAAGTTCTCCAAGGTTTAACTTGACATTCTAGTACGTATTTAATTAGACCGCCTAGTGCATAGTGTACACGCCTGACTCCACCGACCAACCGCGACGCTGGGACGCGATTCCCGACGAGGCCAGACATTTGTATGATGAAAATTTAAATGTCTGTATTTCCAGGTTTGGATGTTGATTAAATTTATTCTGGTATATATTTGAATATTTCTATGTAGAATCGGTGAACATAAGTCAAGCTTATAATCTGCTTACTTCGAGGTTAGATTTAACTTGTCTAGGGATATTAACACCCATAAACCAAGCATATAATATGGTTATTTTGGGACTAGATTAGATTTGTCTAACTTGTATAATTATTATTTTCAGGCGAGGTCTTTCAAAGCGCATTCTCGAAGGCGGTGGTGCTGGACGTGTACTCGGACTTCATCAACAACTTCTCGGTGGCGATGGAGCTGGCGAAGATGGAATCAAAACGCAAGTCGGCGTTGGCGGACTTCTTCAAAGTGAAGCAGATCAGCGCACACGACCGACTGTCGTTCTTCGGGCTCATGGTCAAACCTGTGCAGCGGTTTCCACAGTTTATTATGTTTCTTCAGGTAAGTTGTGATTTTTATAAGTAAACTATAGGTCTATAGTTGGTCACAAGCGGACTAATTTATTGATTATAAAAAATACTTAGTGCTGTGCTGTAGATCTTAAACCTCTCTTATGTTTGCCGGTTACAACTAGAACTACTCTTTAATCCAGCAGACGACAATGGCGAGCACTGAAGGTAACAGAAATAGGTAAAGCGGTACTCATAAGCGGTAGCGGAAGTACTCACTTAATTATATGAAATACTAGCTGTTACCTGCGGCATTGTCTGCGTTCTCGCAGGAACCCGATTTACGACCGAAATTAAAAGTAGCCTATATATGAATACAGGGCACAATCTATCTGTGTTCCAAATTTCAGACAAATCTGTTCAGCCATTCGAGCGTGAAAAAGTAACAAACATTCACACATCCTTACAAAAATTCGCATTTATAACATTAGTAGGATGTAAAATTAAAATATTTCAGTTAATATGACAGGCGTTGTGGTTCGATTTACCAATTGTTATTTATTTTTTTCGAATTTTCCAGGATCTCTTAAAACACACTCCCCCCGGATATTCGGATCGAGTATCCTTACAACGTGCTTTGACGAGGCTAGAGGCGTTGGCTGAAGCCTTAAATGAGAGGAAACGAGACGCCGAACGTACACAGGTAATGGATTTTTTCGATTTTTTTTATGTGGTAATAGTGAACAAATAGTAATATGACAGTGGTAAACACTGAAGTTATGGCGATAGTAGTAGTTGAAGATGCTATTCGCCTAATAGAAATCGAAGGTATTTAAGGCATATGCTGTATGCACACTAACGGCCAATGTTAATAATGTTTCTCTAAAGATGGATTTCCAGCAATCTAGATAGCTGCGTATCCGACGGCCTATCCTATACGTAATTTCCATACTTATCCTGTCCACAGATATGTTATTGGCAAGCGATAACATAAAAAAAAGATCAAAATATCAATCTTGGACAGCGAGTTTTGGATTAGGATTGATTATTAATATTGGCCGTTAGTCTTCCAAATCAACCAAATCTTTTTATTCTGGATATAAATACTGCTTTATCTTACTATTCTAGAAAATTCGTCTGCTAGGGAATGCCAGTTATTTTCCAGGTGTATAAACAATAAACGTTCTACCAAGTCTGTATGTACGTTTTTTAAATATTATATTTTTATGTATCTATTAAGCTGAAGTGCCAGTTTTTGCGAAGTATTGATGTGATATTATGAAAATGCATTTCCGTTTACACTAGTGTGCTCATCGAGTTTTACTTTGTGCAGGCTTTCCGCGCGGCTCTTCGGCGGCTGAC